>PVLA01007861.1:0-98117 GCA_004027455.1 Hydrochoerus hydrochaeris
TAAGGAGAAGAGACATCCATGCGTCTTCTCCTGCCACTGCACATTCAGGACAGCAGCCCTGGAATCGACCTAAATACTCAACCGTGGCTGAATGGATAAGAAGAGAGAAGATGACACAACCATACAAAAGGACGAAGTCCTGTCACTTACTGCAGTGTGGACAGACCCGGAGGTTACCACATTAATGGAAATGCATTAGGCACCATCTGATCTCACTCACGTGAGGAATCACGGACCTGAGAGAAGTAACGCAGCGGAGTGTTTTCTGGAGCCGAGAGGAAGATCAACAGGCGTGAGGCGGCGAGTGGGAAAGAAAGGTCTGGGGTTCTGTTGTGCTGCAGGGGCCCTAGTTACCGGGAGCGTGCTGGGGGTTCTGTGTCCCTGGGGAGCAGCTTTTGAATTCTTCCACTGTGAATGATGCACTGTAAATGCAAGCGCGGGGCAGCTTTCTATCACTGAAACAGCTGACTTGGGAAACAGAGGTTTATTTGGCTACAGCAGTCCCAGCGGCATAGGGCAGGCTCCCTGTTGAGGTCACCCCTTGGCGGTGTCACCGCAGGGCAGGCAGGACAGTAGCCAAGAAACAGAGACAGCAGGCGAGGCCAGACTGCCTCTCCGATAACAGCCTTCTCTCGAGAAGCAGCAGGACGCCCTCACGCGCCCCGTGACCTCAGGGTCGCCCCGCTTCCCGAAGTCTCCCAGCCGCTGACCATACCAGCCCATAGCAAGGCCGGGGGAACCACCCTGATTCTGGCAGGCATGTGGAAGTGCCAAGGCACGTTGCGAGCAGACACAGAGGCCACTGTCCAGACCCAAAGGCTGTCCAAGTTAGGCCACCCTGGAGCTCAGAGGAGCCAGAGGCAGGCCACACATCTGCCGAACAAACATCCCAGGAGTCAGGCAGTCTCTCTCCCGCATGCACCAGTTTACTGAGTTTCTATCACCTTCGCAGCAGGTCAGAGGGGAGCTCGCCACAGCACAGCTGGAAGCTGGAGGTGGCCACTGGTGTGGGATCTTTCTTCCGGTGGGAAGCCCTGGAACATAGCCAGCTGGCGACCAGGATGGCCGGGAGTGGAGCAGGCGTTCTGGACGGGCCGGGTGATGGTCACGGAGAGTCACAGAGCCTAAGTGGTGGGGGCAGAGGGCACAGCTGCAGCCGGAAGCCTGAGCCAAAGAGCAGCCAAGGCTGTGTCTTTCACGCCACAGGGAGTTTGGTACACCACACACTGACCATCACACAGTGCTGTGCAAATAGCACATGCTAATCCTGAGGCAGTAAAAATAGATTTTTATAAGTTTCTCGAAAGGGTTCGCAAGATGAGCCTACAGGCCATGTGGCGATCACATCAGCTGGCTACCAAACAAGTTGTCACACAGGCACGCTGTTCATGCAGTATCATGAGCCAGTTCACTCGAGAAGTAACTTTAGAATCGGGCAGAAGGGTAAGGCAGCTTCTGGCCTGTTCGCATCACAGCATCGCCTCATCCCCCATAAATATGCACAGTTAGTACGTCCGCAAAGATAATTTTCTGAAAAAAATTGGGGTATCTGGATTAAAATGGGAACCCTGCAACAGCACTGAGACATGACTGCTATCTACAGCTTGAGGTGACAACCTCAGGATGATGGACTCACCACCTCGTCTCCCGCTCGCGAGCCTCGTTTTCTTCATGGGTAAAAGTAACGCTGTATCCATCCCCAGCCTCTCAGACCTGTTTACGTCCCATTCTCCTCCCTCCTCCCTTCACCCTTGGTTTCTTGGACTCCATCTCCCTCCCTGATTGTGTATATCAGTCTTTTATTTTGCTATTTGTACTCTGCATGACTCAAGCCATACTGTGTTCAAGCTGTATGTCAGATTCAGCTCACTCAGCATTGTTTTCCAGGTGCATGCGTTCTACAAGTGTCTTGAATTTATCCTTTGTAGCCAAGTCCTAGCCCATTCTGCATAGAAGTACATTTTCTTTATCCATTGATCTGTGGAGGGACGTATAGGCGCTTCTGAGATTCAGTTATGGTGTTTAGTTAAGGTGTGATGTCTCTCACTCTTGCAGGATTCCTATAAAGGGCATAGCTGGGTCATGTGGAATGTCTGGCTTTAGTTTTCTGAGGAATCTCCACACTTCCACAGCGGTGATACTACCTTACACAAGGTTGTGTGTGATAAGTGTGTTTGGAAAGGCTCCCTCCAAAGCCACACACTTTTCTTCAGGAAAAGGAAATAACATTTATGCTACTGATGTCAGATGAGCTCGTTTCCTCGAAGCTGTTTCTTAGTGTTTTGGGTTCGTTGAAGTCACTGGCTTAAAAGCATGAAGAATAAAGATTGGTTTCCTGAAGAAAATTTCAGATAAAAGTAAGAGACAGATCATTGCACCTGCGCATAACCCTGAGCTCAAAAGCCACCGCGTCCGTCCCACTGGAGGAGCACAGGCCAGGCCTCGTCGGAAGCTGCTTTCCGGGCAGTCATGGCCGGAGCTCCTGGTCCTCAGCTGTGTCTATGAGGTCAGAGTGGAGAGGGTATAAAAAGATAAAGACGACTCTGAGATACTGCTGAGCACTCATCCTGTGTCTCCTGGTTACCTCTGTCAAGCTGCTTTTATAGAATTATAAATGCCTATCATTTCACCATTGTCAGACACAAGGAAGTGGTCTCATTAGTCAGAGGAGCACCAGCGCCCATACCGAGGCCCGGGAAAGGGAGGGAAGGGCAGGACACCGTCCAGCGCCATCAGACAAGCTTGTTTTACAAGAGAACACAAAGCATTAGGACACGGCCAAAAATAGCAGGTCAGCTTGCCCCGCTCCTGATGAAATGCTGCAGGGTGGGCTCCTGGGAACCCACCCGGAGATGAGGTCGGAAGGCATCGTCCAGCTGACTGCTCTCAGAGATCCACGGCATCAGCTTGTGCAGGAAGCAGGCTGCTCGCTCAGGCTCAAAGTTCTTGGAAAAAAATCCACTTGAGGCATTGTGACTTGCAGTTTTCTCATTGACTAGGGCCAGCCTGTTCATATTTCAAGTCCGTTCTCATCTTGGTAATGATCTGCAATGTATTTTGCCTTTTTCCTGGCTCTGACTCACCCAGAGCTAGTCACATACAAGATAAGGTGGTATTTTAGTACACATGGGGTATCTGACTACTTCAGGATGGCAGGCAGCTTAGTACTCAGTGAACTGAAATACTGTATCTGTTCTTTTTTGATTTGATGAAACATAGCTATGGATGTGTTCACATTGTTCTTTCCTTAATCTTCCTAGATAACACAAGCACACGAGTGCACTTCAGGAATTTAAAGGCCAGATTGGTCCTCACCGTTTGGTCCTTGGGCTTCTCTCCGAGGCAGTGTCAGGGGTGAGTTAGCAGCACTACCTGTGGCCCAGGTGAGGCTGAGGCAGGCAGACGCAGTGGGGTGAACCTGCATCTTGGGAGCAGTGTCTCAGAGGCAGCTGTGCGCACCCCGTTTGCAGGCTGCCACGCTGAATATGGCTTAAGTTCAGGGGTGAGGGGGTAGCAGTGGGCACGGGTGATCCAGCACATGCTCAAAGCAGCTGGACATCAACAGCCCCCGAATCAGCATCTGGAAACCAAGGCTGTACTCTGTCTCCCGAGGACCGGAGTCGGGGGTGTGGTAAGGTCACGCTTCCTCCCGGCCCTTGCAACTCCCTGCCTTCATTGTCCACCTCTCCCCGTGCTGCTGGGCGTCTGCCCCAGTCGGCCCTGCCGCATCAGGCACCTGACCGCTCAACTCTCCGCTTCGTGCAGAGGCCCAAGCTGGACTGAGGCCCAAGCCAGAGATGCTGGGGTGGTGGAGAGTCCATCACGGAGCCATCATCTGCCCGTGGGGCCCAGGGTCCCCCTTCCTGAGACCTCAGCCTGCCAATGCTAGCAGGTGCAGCAGAAGGGACCTCGGACCTCCTGCGCACCCCGCGTGTCCTTCGCATCTGGTCATTTTAGGTTTGAGGTGGTGGCGGGAAAGGTGAATGAGGTTGCTGACACAGTTCCATATTTTATGGCTTATGTGGCTTTTCCCGCCTACTGTTTTTGTGTCTGTGCGTAACAGTGCACACAGGGATTGCATCCATCGTCTCAAGGAGTAAACACTTGCTGATGGTGCCGGGGTGCAGGCAGCGGCCGCTGGCAGGGTTTGTAACAGTTAGAATAGGCTTAGCTGCCCAGCAAACTCCGCTTCGGAAAATACCGGGCTTTGTCTTCCTCTGCCTTCCTCAGCCCACATGCCATCTTACTGTCCCGTTTCACTTTGTTGTGTTTATCTACAGTTTAATCTTCATCATATTTTTGCTTAAAGTTTCAATGTAAAGGAAAATGCATTTTAGAATACAGTTGATTTCCCCTGCTGTGAAAATTGCACTATGTTCACTACAAGAAGACAGAACAAGGACTAAAGTTTGTAAATGCAGCTGTTTAAACCCAAACTGTCATTTCCCCTTTACTCTGAGTCTTCGTAAGTTGATTCCTTTAAAAAAAAACAACAAAAATAAATGTCTCCCAGCATGGTGTTGCATGTCTGAAATCCCAGCATGCTATGAAGCTGAGGCGGGAGGATCTCAAATTGAGCCTGGGCAAATTAGTGACTTGGTCTCTGTCTTACAATAAAGAAGGGTTTGGGATGTAACTCAGTGTGAGGGGCCCAAGTTCATCCCCCAAAACCAAAAGAGAAAAAGGAAAGGAAAGGAAGAGAAAAAAGTCAGTGTGTTTAAACTTTCTCTAAGCTTCTATTTTGGATGGACTAAGGAATGCATACATGCATAAAAATATGTGCATATAAATTCACAGGTGAATAAAAATGTATGTTAAATAAGAATGTCATCTTTGGAAACAAAGTTGGGCATACACGCACAGAAATATTGAAGTCGTAAGTATTGGCTTAGACTTTGTTTATAAATGATAACCACATAATGAGTAACATCTGTGTCCTTCCACGAAGGCGTCAAGGAGCAGATACATTGTACTGTACACCAAGGGGAAACCGATTTTCAGTACTGGAGACAAAGCGTCCTGCTGGATCAGGCCTCAGGTGAACTTACAGAGTAAGACTGAAGTTACAGCTTTACTCGCGGGGGGGTGGGGTGGGGGGGTGGGACCTGAGCGTGGGGCGCAGACGCTGCTGGCTGAAGCAGCAAGTGCAGCCTCTGTTGGAGACATTACGGAAAGCTCAGGGGACGCAGCCCAGGGAAAGTGGAACTGTCACTGTTGACTCCTGAAGAGGGCTTTCCAGAGGAGACCTTGGAAACAAACATGTATTACTGTCTCCTTTCCGGCAACCCCTTTATCAATACCTCTCCCACCCGGAAGTGCTCCACCAGCTTTCTGCACGTCTTCAGCCTGCCAGGGGCACCTGGTTCTTTAAAATATAATTGAAATGAGCTCGAATCACCGTCCCAGGTACAGCAAGCTCCTGGCATCTGCCCGGACATCTGCCACGTCTCCCCTACACCTTGGCTCTGAGCTCTGTCCTAGGCTGGCTTCGTGCAGGAACGAAGAAGCTGAAACACTCCCTGCCTTTTCATAAAAATCTAGTTAGCATGTGCACATGGAGACCTCTCAGAAAGTAGGAGGGGCTGCAAGGGAAGGCGACAAGCTGACTAAATGAGAAAGTGACCTTGGGCACTGGGAATGCTGCAAGGAAGGCTTGGAAGGAGGAAAACAAGTAATGACCAGCATCTGCTTGTTGCATCTGGCTAAAAATAGAGCAAGGGATGACTCCTACAAGATTTGGAAATACTCAGACTGTCCGTAATACAGGAAAAAAAATGACCCGTGAAGGTTTAAAAGGGAACAGCAGAAGTTAGTCATGTGATTGCAAAACCCTGAGCCTCAGCCTGTCCAGCGCCAGGATCACGCGGCTGGGTGAGCTGGGAATTGTGAGGAACACACTCTCCTCGCCCGTTAGAGAAAGTGAACCCACATGGCCTTGCCCTCACCTCCAGGGGCTGCCAGGCCCGCCCCGGGAGGGCAGCTGCCAGCACACTAAGCAGCTACTTCCGCAGCCACGGTGTGAGCACAGCTTCCTGGCTGCTCATTTCTCACATTCAGTTTTTCCAAGAATTTGTTCGTAGCCTGAGTTCGGAAACTATCCTCAAATATTATCCACAGTTCCTTACCAGCCCACAATTACATTCATGTGATCCTCTAGCTACTTGGACAGTGTAATGGTGGATACACTGTGTCAACTTGGGAAGGTCAGAAGTTTAATAAGAGACTCAGCAGGGGTGCAGGTCCTCACTTCCAAACACCCTCAGCCTACGCAGCAGGGCAGGGGTGGTTTGGTGCTACCCCCGCCCCGTGGGAGGAAAAGGGCTTGCTCTCTCCTTTCTACTCTGGCTGCTTTTGCTGTCTTCTGCCACCTTAAAGTGTTGCTCCAGGACCCCCTGCCTTGGAGCCAGCTGATTATGGACTGAAACCTCCACAAATTGAGTTAAATAAACCTTTTCTTCCTTCATTTTGGGTGTTGGGTATTTTGTCCCAGCACTGAGTGAAAAGTAACCAAGACAGATACGGACTTTTTTGGACTGGAGGGAATACTGATTGGTAAGTGCCCCCCACCCAAAAAATAGGATATAGTTTATTTATCTAGGTACCTTTAAATATATGCAGTGTTATTACGTACCTGTAGAAATCTGTCAGACAAGATTGCTCGGAAAATTAAAATAACGCCTGTTAGTTGTAAAGGAAAAGCCCAATGGGAATTGAAAGCAAGGTGTGAGGAGTCGGACCTGTAACTCGGGGCGCTGTCGAAGCATAGACCTCGCTGTGGGTTGAACAGCCTGGGCAGGGTTCTGCACGGCAGCTTGCACTTGGCTCCCCACTTGCCCCGCGGCCCCACTCATCCACAGATGTGTTTTGTACATCAGGCAGGTCATTGAGTGTGAGGGCCACAGATGAAGTCACGGATGAGGGCCACCTGCTCAGCTGTGTGCCGGGGGCAGGGCACGTGGGGGAGGGGTTGCTGTGTTTTATTTACCATCAGGAGCTGCTTTCAGGGATTGTTCTCTAAGACGTTCTAGAAAGTTCTTCCGCAGAGACCCTCTCTGCAGGAGAGGGTGGGTGTCAGACAGCCACACCGATCTACAACATGGCACTGTGGCAGGTCACAACAAGTTCAGTAATTGTTCCCCATATAACTTTCCATGACATTTTTTCAAGGCGCAAAATAAGACAGTGACACCTATGTGTGTACTTCATCTACATCTGAATTCACCTAAGAACGCTTAGGCCAGCTGGTCATCTGAGTATCCATCATTCAGATGAAAAAATCAAGTGGTCACTGGGAGCTGGTGTGGTTAGTTAAAGTTAGCCGACGTTGGCACCGTCGTCGTAAGCACAGAAGTGCATCAGAGCTGCGCGACCCTTAACACCTGCCTTGTTTTAATCATTGGTTCTGCTGTGTACCGAAGGGCGTAGAAGGAAGGACACTGCACCATCCAAATCCAAGTCCAGAAGCCGAAACCCACTCTGGGAGCCCCTGCAGGTCGGAGTATGCTTTGAAATACCTGTTAAAGTGTGTCTTGTTCACACAAGGACTAAGTTTACAGGTCAGAGATCTTTAATAATGTATCTCTGTCTCAGTGTGAAATCAAGGCACTGTTTTCCCAGATTGCAAGAATGAGGATTTCTCTAATTGCGTATATTTTGGATTCTGAGGTTTTCTTGTGAGCAAGTTATATGTTTGCTTTCTTGAGTTTTTTTCCAAAGCCTAGCATCAGGGCTTTACTGTAACCTACGTTTATAAATATTATATATTAGAAGTGGAAAGGAAGTTAGGAAAAATAGAAGAGACTTTCCTTGCTATTAAGATTTCTTGAAATTAAAAGTGTAGCCTTAGGACTTTCAGGAAGTGTGTCCTTTGTAAGGAGGGCACCTGCCTCATGCATCATGTTAGAAGGTGACAGTCCTGTCAACAGCTTTCAATTTTGAGATTTTTTCTCCTTTTTGTAAATGATTTTGTGTGAAGAACAAGTTTCTGTTGTGAGGAAAAAGTTTCAATTATATCTCGAAAACCATTTTCCTGGTAATTTTAGTGTAACCAAAATACAGACGTGTGCATACTGCGTTTCTGTCAGGGCCTGCAGTTTCTTTAAACTCCAAGAATCACAGATGCGGCCGTGCAGTGCAGCTTCTCCACGGACAGTCGCCTTCCTGTTCCGGAGAGTGAAGGCTCTTGAGGAAGAATGCGGCTGAGGAAAGACCACACTGCCATCCAGTCAGCCAGAAACCAAGATGGTGGAGGGCCGGAGCGTGGCCCTGAGGACCTCCTCAGACGTGCTCCCAGGGCGGGTGGGCCAAGAAGAGGGGGCAGGAAAGCAGGGCAAAGGAAGGCTTTGTTCTTGGCTCCTTGCTGTCACACAGTCCTTCATCATGTATATCCTGTGGTAGGCTCATCCCAGCAGAAGAATCCAGAATGAGAGACAGAGAGAGATGAGGGGAGAGAGAGACAGAGAGACAGCCAAAGAGGGGGAAGGAGGACAGAGGGACAGAAAGTAAGAAGTGAGGGAGGAGGAAAGAGGTCAGGCCCAGCCCCTCCGTGAGGTGCGGCCTCAGCCCTGTCCACTTCCCCCTGAAGAACCCAGAGGCCCGGAGAGGCCTGTACAGGTGTGACTCGCTCTTGGCAGGACACAGAGACACGAAGCCTGATGGCCCCTGCTTACCTCTCATCCAGGGAGAAAGTCGAAAGGGCCTAGGGCACCCCCAGTCCCACCTCGATCCACCAGCTAACCTGAAACATAAACTGGGCCTGACTAAATCAGCGGTCCCCGACATGTTCTGGGGAACTTTAGTCCTGGAATGTGACCCTGTGTCCGTGTGTGTGTGTCCGTGTGTGTGTGTGTGTGTGTGTGTGTGTGTGTGTGTGTGTGAGTGTGAAAGGCTGCGTACATTTATCACTTCAGTCTAGAAATGCTGGGTTAAATGAAATTTACTCAGCACTCGAGAAGTCCAGTTAACCCACGCACTCTTCTTCGGACAGTGCTCTGACCTAAAGGCCAGCGGGTTTGGAGGGGCTAAAGGCTGCGCCTGCAGCCGCCTGCTGACGCCCACTCTGAAGCCAGCGTCCCGGTGTACACACTGCCTGTGTCCGGCTGTGGCAGCGTCTGTCGTTGTTGTTATTTTGGTACCTGGAACTGAACTCACAGCCTCGCGCTGGCCAGGCAGACGCCGTGCCCTGAGCTACATCCCTGGTCCCCCATCCCCACTCCTCTCGGATGCACACAGTGCGCTCCCCTCACTCTGACCGGAACATAACTTCCCTGAAGTTTTCTGGGTGTCCCCGGAGCGCAGTGCTGAGCAGAACCTGCCGCCGCCACTGTAGACTGAATCATGCAGCCTCTTTGACAAAGCGCTCACTTGGCAAACCAAAAACTGACTTGGCCAACATCGGGATAGAGCCCGCACCGGTGCGGGGCTGTGTTCTGAAGTCAGAGAGTATGTCTCTGAGCAGGGCGTGGTGGCCAGCTGTCATCCCAGGACCTGGGAAGCTGAGACAGGAGGACCCAGAGTGGCAGGGAGGGAGGGAGGGAGGTGGCGGGGTGGCCGTGTCCCCAAGCTGTTGAGCTTTGCCCTGGCGTCTTGCAGGTGCTGCATCCCGAGTGTGTACGCGGCGCTGTTCTCGGTGGGCCTGGCGCCCCTGGCGTGCCTGGTGGTGGCCTTCGTGGTGTTCGTGCACGCCTACCAGGTGAAGCTGCAGTGGACGGCCTACGACGACGTCTTCAGAGGGAGGACCAACGCCACAGGTGGGCGAGTGGGTGTCTGCATGCTGGGAGAAGATACCAGCTTCCTCTGTGCCAGTCAGATGGAAATCATGAGTCTGCCGAGTGCAGGAAACCCGGTGACGCTGGGGACCGGCGTTGGCACAGCTGCCTGCTGTCACTGTGCTACCCACTGTCCCTGCCCAGTGCCAACTTGTGCCACACACGGTCCCCTCTGCCAGGCGCTGGTCTGCACGGCGCAGCTCTGGTCCCGGGGCTCTTGCTCGTGAGTGGCTCTGACTACTCAGTGCTCTCGGGTTTGGGATGACCGCTGTGTCCATGGAGCACAAGAGCAGACTCCCACGTGAGCCAGCCAGGCTGTGCCCACGCCCAGTGGAGACTGGAGACCTGGTAGAGGGGGTGACGCTGAGCAAGCTGTCCCCTTGGGGGGGTCGGGAGGGTGCACCGGCTGCTGTCTGAGTCACGTTCCCCTCCAACTGCTGCAGGGAAAATGAGAGCCAGGCACTTTGCACTGTGGGAATTACTTTGGGCAATAAAAAAGGAGGGGAACTGGGCACAGTGGCACAATTATATCGTCCCAGCATTCTGGAGGCTGAGGCAGGGGGATCATCATGAGTTTCAGGCCAGCCTGGGCTGTATAGGGAGACCCTGTCTCACAAAAGAAGAGTGCATTTGGGGTGGGTGGTCAGCTCTTGCCGCTTGTCTGTCCTTCCTACCGTCTGTCCTCAGGGCATAGGTGTTACTGCCGGGCAGCTTTGTCCTCCAGGTGTGAATCCCTGCCAGTGAATCACAGGCTTGGGGCTGCTCCCCATGCTTTTGGATTCAAAGCAAAGCTCATGTGCTCTGAGCACGGGTCCCACATTCTCGGCTCCTGGCTGCCCCCACAGTCATCCCAGGAGACTGTCATCACCAGGCCTCCTGGGGGCTGCTTCCCCTCGCGCCATATCGCTGCCCTTTGTTCTTCCCTCTGCCTGTCCTCAGCTGGTTGCAGAATCCAATTCTGTCCTGTTGTTGAGATTGGGACTCTAGGAAGGGATTTTCAGGATAAGGGATAAGCTGCCAAACTCCCGGGGCAGCTGCAGCCTCAGAGCTCCATGAGTATCAAGGCTCTGGGGTGAGTCCTGGCCACTGAGCACTTCTCTTTCCTAAGCTTCTAGAGATCTGAAATTGGACATGGTGGTCGCAGAGGAATTACACTCAGGGCTCAGCAGGAGGCTGGCTGTGAAACCCTAGAGCATATCTAAACCACTGTTAAGGGCTCAATAAATACTGTTACTCACCAGCTGTCACCCAATACAGGGAAAGCGTCCAGTGCCTGAACGGGGTCAGAGGAGATAAAAATATAAAAAATTTAAATTACGAGGTAAAAAGAAGAGACTTTTTTACAGTGTGTGTGTCTTTAGGGTAGTGACATCTAGCCAGCAGCAGTCTGTTCACTCTCGTTCCGCACGTGATCGCTGGGTAGGCAGAAATAGTACTTCAAGTTACAAGTAGTCTTACGCTTTTTGATAAAGAATCGGGCATAGTGGCACCTCTCTATGCTCCCCTCACTCAGGAAACCGAGGCAGGAAGGGCCCTCAATTTCAAGGCCAGCCTGGGCTACATTGTGAGTTCAAAGCCAGCCCGAACTACATAGCAAGACCCTGCTTCAGAAATCAGAAAAAATTCTTCAACACAGAACATTCCGGATAGCAGCCCCTTTTTTTCATGAGACATAGAATTTATCCAGAAGCAAATTACTCATTCCTCCTTGGTGCTTAAAGACCTGGCTCCTGCGGTCAGTCTGTCAGTTGGTCAGTCGGTCATTATAGGGCTTGTTACACAGCGGAGCGGTGATGTCTTGAGGGCGTGTGACCAGTTTCTGTGATAAATTATGACCTCCTCGGGGGCCAGGAGCACTCAGTGTTCATCTCAAAATCCCTAGGGCCTTGCAGACTGTTCAGTGGATAATGGGCGCATAATTAATACTTTGAATAAACGAGTCTTCATCACTGTGCCCATAGAATCCTACAGCCTGAGGAATGGAATGTAGCTAAAGCTAAAATGTAGCATTAAGGAGAAATTAAGAGTAGAATCAGAGGGGAAAACTGATTTATCATTCTGTTGTGTTTGTAGATATTCCGTTGAAAGCTTTTATGATTAGAATTCTTTCTTTCTTCTTTTCTTTCTCTTTTTTTGATTAGAATTCTTTCTTTCTCTTTCTTTCTTTTTGATTTGTTTTACATCTGTGATTCCTAACACTCTGTGATCGACTTGGACCTCAGCTGCTCTGCTGTAACCCACCTCACTTACCTCTCACCCGGGATTTGTGGGGGAAAGTTTCTGTCTCTGCTGACCAGGGGCGTGGGATGCTCCAGCTCTTTCTGCTGTGTGACCTGTGTGACACCCGAGCGAGGGGTCACTGGACCATCTCTGCCTTGCACACAGCTCATGGGGGTCACTGTGTCTCACAACTGTCCATCTATTAAGCTGGTTTCCATGGGCCTGCACTGACCCATGTTGTCGTTTGTTTGTTTCTTTGAAATGGGATCTCACCGTGCCACCCCGGCTGGTCAGGTTCTGCTGTACATTGCCATCCTCTCCACTCCCAATTGGTGACTTTTCTTCTTTGAGACTGGGTCTCCCTATACAGTTCAGGCTATCGTAGACTCACTATGTAGCCCAGGCTGACCTTGAACTTACAGGAATCCTCCTGCCTCAGCCTCCCAAGTGTTGGAATTAGAGGCGTGTGCACCGTGCCCAGCAGTGATCTTATTTTGAAAGGTTTTTATAAACCAGCCATGCTGAGCTCAACGTGGTCACTGTTGCTTGTGGGTTTTGTCACTGTGCAGAGCAGAGTACTGAGGTCATGGGACTTGCAGGACCTGCCACATTTGCTGGCTGGGTCTACCCAGGAGAATCGTGGCAAGGGACCTGTGCCAGAAAGGTCACATGCCCGTGAGGAGCACTTCCACATAGCAAGCCAGATGCAGGTGCACAAGCACGAACATGAAGCAGTTTAAGAAATCACAACAGTGGGAAAGATACTGTTGAAAGAGTAACATGTCTTAATATTTGAGATTAACTCTGAGAAGGAAATAATATACTAGATTCTAAAGCTAAAATTAAGAATTACAGAAGAAAGAAAGAAAGGAAGAAAGAAAGAAAGAAAGAAAGAAAGAAAGAAAGAAAGAAAGAAAGAGGAAGGAAGTCAGCCAGCAGGGCGAGGTGGTGCACACCTGTGATTCCCAGCACGTGGAGGCTGAGGCAGGAGGATCACCACCAGTTTGAGGCCAGCCTGGACAACAGAGTGAGACCCTGTAAAATAAATAAATAAAGTTTTAAAAAGGAAGAAAACCTAAGAGGCATAGGATAGACCGCCAGGAGAAAAGAATCGAGAGAATGGTGGGCAAGCACAACTTAATGGGATAAGTTGAAAATTTTTCAGAATTAAAGAAAAAAATGTAACTCCACATGATAGAAATACATTTACAAAAAGAGGGAGAATTGCTAAAATGTCTGTTAGAAGTGGCAGAAGCCTCGCTGGGAGTGCAGATTCCGTGGTACGAGCCCGCGGTGCGGTTAGTCCCCGCAGAGCCGGGCTTCGAAGGCAGCGGGAATGGTCCCCGCGCGCAGTCCGGGGAGGCGCACCCTGCCACCTGCCCCCTCCCTGTGCGCACGCGTCCCGCGGTGCTTGCCGCTGTCTGAAGCAGCTCTGGAAGTCCCCTTTCTTGAGTGTCTCTTGTGACCCTGTCGTGGCTGCCTCCCTGTCCTGATTCAAAACGCGTCCCTTTCACGGTCCTTGTGACTTTGGGGAGGAGCCAGTGCCAGACCCGTGCATAGGGCAGTGAGGACCCAGCGCCCTGTGTTTAGGAGCTGCCTTTCCATTGCGTGTCGCTCGGCAGCAGCGGTCACCGTAACTGTCATCGGACCTCGGGAAGACACTCGGGGAGGAAGCAGCGGCCTCACCTGCCCCTTCCCTGGGGACCGAGCAGGGTCCCCATCCTGCAATGGGAGTGTGGGTCCAGCTAGTCTCAGAGGAGTCCTGCTTGGCCCTGCGACACCAGCCTACAAGCACAGCTGCTCCCCTCCGGTATGTTGGAGGGCTGTAGCTGAATTGCATCCCATGCATTTTTAAACTATGTGAGCATTTTTAGAATATTTGAAAGCGCTATGAAAAGTACATTGTCCAGGACTAAATTAAATCAAAACTAAGAATGAATCCCCTTTTCTTACAAATGCAATTTCCTACTTACAGCTCTTACTACAGTTCAAGTAGTTTGGGTCACATCGAGGACTTAGGGTCCCTTATGAATCATTTTTAACAGCCTATGAGATGCATTGTGAGAGGGAAGATTGATTCTTCGTCTCTTTACGGCCAGTTAGTTTTCAGTAATCAGGATGATTTTATTTGTCTGCCGTAGCCTTCCGGGTCTGGTGACAGGTACAGGGAACCAACATGTGATGAGGAGTCCGCATCAATCATTGTTTTAGGCCCAGAATCTGGAGCAGCTGGGAGCTCACTCTGCAACCAGTCTCCCTTCTTGGGTTAGATGCACTTCACCAGTGGGCACTGATCATCAGGAGTTTGAGCTCAGCATGCTGAGTACAGTTTGCTCCAGATAAACTCAGTGAAATTCACGGCAGGGGAGAGGCTCCTAGAAATCAATACGGCCCCTGCTGAGGGCCACCGCACACGGAGGACACCGGTGACAGTGTGGCCCAGGGGCCTTGAGGCCAGCTGGGGAGGAGGCGCCCGGGTGAGCCGCTGCCAAGCAGGCTGCTCACCTAGAGGCATGGGGACCCGAGGGCAGAGGCCGGTGCCCAGCAGCTTCCCTGGCACAGCCTGTAATTCTGGGCTCCATTTGGATCCTGGCGGTGAGCAGCTCCCCGCTCCTTTTACAGGGCTCTCTGACTCACCCTGCAGGTCTCAGGCAAGCCCTGAGTCAGGCCTGGGAGAAGCAGGTTAATTTGAATAGAAAGAGGAAGTGGGTGATTACCAAACCCTTTGTAATAAAACCCCATGCCTAGTTTCGGTGTCACATATAAGCTGGGAAGGTGGCAGGGCCCAGTGACCGTTCCCGCTGTGAATCTCAGGTGTGGAGCCCCAGCACCCGTGTGTGGTCTCTTCTCTCCCTGCCTGGGAGAGTTGAGAGCAAATACTTCTGTTCCTCCCTCTCTCTCTCATTTGTCTGTCTTTGTTTGCCTGTCTCTCTCTCTGTTGGTTTTCTGAGATACGGTCTCGCTATGGACTTCAGCCTTGAACTCATTATGTAACCCAGGCTGGACTCATACTTGCAGCAATCTTCCTGCCTCAGCCTCCTGAGTGCTAGGGTTACAGGCATTTGGCTCCACATCCAGGGCTTCTGTTTCTTGTGAGACTCCAGTTCTTCATCCTCAGAGTGATCCACAATAGTAAAATAAAACAATATCCATTATTATTATTATTATTATTATTATTATTAAAATCATTGGAAACCTGTCCTAGTAGATGTGGCCAAGTTTCATTACTGACATTTGACAGTTCTCATAGAGTTCCAAGAGTCTCAGTGATGCCCAAACGAAACAGAGAAGAACAAAGGAGCCGGTCTTGCTCAGGCTGCCACCCAGTACCGGGTGACTCGGTGTCCTACGTGTGCCAGCTGAGGAAAGGACCAGTGGCTTCCCCTGCCCCTCTTGGCCAGGGCTGGCACAGTGTGGGCACTGCGCGGAGCAGAGCAGCACAGCAGCCTGCCCGGTGAAGGGCGGTGACAGGAATGGCTGACTTTAAGCCATTGAATTTGTGCTGGGCGGTGGAATCAGAACCTGCGGGGACCGTTCCCACAGCTCCTGCCGCGTTCTGTAGCAGCTCTGCAGCCCTTCCCTGGGCGTCTCTTATGGCACTGTGGGGTGTTCCATCACCTTCCCACTGACTTGGGAAGAGCCCAGGGCACCAGGTGCGGTGAACCAGTTGGAGGAGGATGCAGCGGTGGGGCTTCCAGCCCCTCCTTTCTGCCGGGAGGTGCGTGGCAGAAGCGTTCACTGTGTTTTTGATCACACCTCGGAAAGACCCTCAGAAAGAGTCGGCCCCCAGAGCTGCTGCAGGACACGGCGAGAGCCGTGGGCTGAGGGGAGCGCTGGGCAGGGCATTGAGGACCATGTCTTTCGCTCTGATAAACGTTTTCCATTCACACATTCACCACAGGTTTTGTTCACCGCTCGTATAATCAGTATCTGCAGCTCTGATTCCAGAACCCTCATTCCTCTCACATCTAACCATAAACGTGTCACTGTCATTTTAAATGTTCCTGCTTTCATGAATATTCACAGCTTACAAACCAACAAGGGGAAATCCAGGATTGCGGCTCCTGCCGCCCTGGGGTGAAAGCCCAGCCCTGGTAGCAGTGCCAGTTTGAGTCGGACTAGAACCCACAGAACAGGTTCTGGGACCTTGGCATGGCTGCCTGTTTGCTTTTCCAGCTTTGTGCTGTAAAGAAAATAACACCACAGTTTGCCTCTGTACCCCGCAAGCTCCAGGAGCCAGGGCGATGCCCATGGCTGGGCGGACCTGAGCGCCCCAGGCTGCAGGACCCCACCAGGCTCAGCCTCTGCTAGGGCCACATCTGCACCTCAGCCCTCCAGGTCTCCACCTGGAGTCTGTGCTAAAAGACAATCAGGTTTGTCTGTTGGAGGAAGCACTGTTGTTTTTGAGAATATTCAGGATTTGATGTGTTTATTAACATCACCTTGGTGTGGCCCAGCAGTGCAGCACTGGCCTGCACTGTGGGAAGCCCTGTCCTCACGCTCTAGCACCACGCAAGCGATAGTAATAGACCTCTGAAGGCTATGCACATCTCTGTTTAAAGCAGAAAATAAAACCATAAAGTCGAAACTGGGCCAGGTGGCCCTTACCATAGTTCTAGCACTTGGGAGGCTGAGGCAGGAAGATCCCTGTAAGTTCCAGACCAGCCTGGGCTACAAAGTGAATTCAAGGCCAAGATGAACTAGAGAGACCCTGTCTAAAAAAAAAAAAAAAAAAGTAGTAGAGGGTAGTGGTGCACACCTGTAATCCCAGCTCTTGGGAGGCTGAGGCAAGATGACTGCAGCAAGTTCAAGGTCAACCAGGGCTACATAACAAGACCATGTCTGTCTCAAAAAAAAGTAACAAGAAAAAAGAGTCACACAGTTGAGAGCTTAAATTTCTATTTAAACCCCTGATTACTACATGTATTCAGTGAAGTGCTTTCTAGAACTTGAGGGTCCTGAGAGCCTCTCCCTCCAGGAACGGCCTTTCACCTGGCCTCAGGTAGATACTGGCAAACCCCAAGGGCAGCTTCCGGTTCAGCTCCTTTAGTACTGACCTGTTAAGTAGACTTAGCACTGTTAGCTGCAAGGCGGCGGCAGCCGGTGGGGATAGCGTTCGGTGTGCAAGGCCTGCACGGTGTGAGTTCGCTTGTGCTCTGGTGGGCCACACCGCAGGCATCATCATCACTGCCACCACTCAGGGAGAGTCACAGGTTTTATTCAACTTTTACATGAATTCTTTGAAGCAGATGTGTTATTGCAAGGTCAGACAGGAAAATCGAGGAAACACAAGGTTTAGGAAAGTTCCAAAGCGTCCAGAGATCGTTAAACTGTGGAATTGGGAAGAGAACCACAGATGCCTCATGAGGTCTCCAGTGCTGCCACTGCACCAGCAGCAATACTGAGTCTCTCTCCATTATGGGACTGCAGAATTCATCAGTTATCACATGTGATCACTAATCTAAAAGAACTCTAATGTCATAAAAATAACGATGAGATTCTAGTTCCCAAAAAGAAGTCGAAAGGACCTAGAGAGGAAAATTATTCTTTTATCTTCTACTTTGTCCTCTGATTTCTGAGAAAGTGTACTCCTCTTCCTGGTGCAGAAATATCCCTGGATTTTCCGTCTTCTTGTGGGTAGTGGGGCGACAGAATGCTGCTGGGGTGCCTAGAGGAGGAGATGCGGCTTCACACAGTGCTCAGCCGCTTGGGGTGGAGCTGAGACGCGTGTCGGTATTGCACGAGCGTGACCACTGCTTTCATCCGGTGGGTGTGGAATGCAGTCAGCTACCTGACTCCTCTGCCCGGCCGCTTCTAAATGTCTCCCAGATGGCCTCTCCTCCCTTCATGACCACGCCTGGGGTGTCAGTGAGCTCGGGCTGCCACTCACAGATTATTATAGGCCCAGGGCCAGAAGCCCAGGACCAAGGTGCCAGCTGACTCAGGTCCTCGAGAGGCTGCCTTCCTGGGGGAGGGAGAGAGACAGGACGAGAAAGAAGAGGGGAAAGAAAGAGGAGAGCGCACCTCTGCGGGCTCCGCCTGGGAGGCTGCCCACCCCAGCGGGAGGGCCCCGTCCACAGGACCCCTCACCTCCCCAGGCCCCGACCCAAGCCCATCTCATGGGGAGTTAGGGCTTCACAGTGCTTCTAGGGCCCATGGCGCCCGGGCTGTGTCTCCTGTCCTCCCCTACGTAGACTGTGGCGGCTGCCTTGGGACTGATGGCCCTTGATTCCCTGGGGGTCCCCCTCCCAAAGTGCAGCACGGCAGGACCCAAGGCTGCTCCTGTCCGGAGCCCCATCCAGGGCCGGTCCTCAGCTGCAGACCACCGGAAGCTTCCTCTGTGCCCTGGGTGAGGTCTCAACCGGTGCTGCGGCCTAGGAGTGACGTCACGCGGCCGGAAGGCGGCCAGGCCAGGGCTTACTGAGACCGTCATGCGCAGTGGCGAAAGGGAAGCCGAGAAGGGGGGGGCGGGAGGGGCTCACTGTCGGTCTGGAGGGCCACGTGGCTGGGCGGCTGTGATGTGCCCATAGGAGATTTGGTCCATGAGAGAGAGGATGGATGGACTGGCGGACGGATGTTGAAAGCTGATGTCTGAGAGGACATTGGACATGGTGGGGTGACCCTTGGTGTGGGTGACGTCCTGTCCACACACGTGGCCTTCCCGGGCCCAGAGCCCCAGCGAGACTCCCCCAGTTGCTTGTCACTTTTGTACCTGCTAAGTTAGTTTCCCACATAGTACCCTACTGATTTTCTCCAAATTTATATATATATATATATATATATATATATATATATATTATTGATATATATATATATATGTAGTTTACTCTTAATTTTCCAAACATATTGTAAAGGACTGTCTGCCTTTGAAGCTCTTCTTGATTTATCCGGAAGAGATCACCCCTGAGTCACTGCTTTCTGTCCCTTTGAAAACTGCATAAAGTAGTTACGTTACTGCTTTGATCTCAGAGCCATTTTCCCATGGACGATTGAAACTTTCCATCAGCTCTCAGCTCGTGAAGAGACAGCGTCTGATTGGTTTTTTAAAAATGCATCTCTAGAATTTGTATTTCTGGTGTGACTCAAGAGTGGAGATGAAATCTGACCAGAGAGCTGATGGCCCGGGTTTTCAGAATTTGATCCTGGTCATTCTGTGATGTAGAAAACTCACAGTATCTGCTCCCAGGCTGATCTGGGTGCTGCCTTACCCGTTGTTAACCTGGTGATCATTTACTATGCCAAGATCTGGTCAGCCACACCCACAGCCACGCTCTCTTGATTCTGCACTTCCTTCCCAGCTCTTCCTTGTGTTATTTTTTGCCACATCTGTGGTGTGTGTGTGTGGTGTGGTGTGTGCATGTAGTACAGGGAACTGAATCTAGGGCCTTTACACTGAGCTACATTCCCAGTCATTTTTATTTTGAGTTAGCATCTCACTAAATGGTTAAACTGACCTGGCTCAAATTTGGAACCCTCCTGTCTCAGCCTCCCAGAGTGCTGGGATAACAGGTGTGTGTCACCATGCCCAGCTCCATTTTCATTATTTAAAGCTACTTCCAAATTATGATTCCATGTCTATACTGTTCTTCAAAAAAATACATAATCAACAAAATAATACCTTGTGTGGTCACAGTTTACATTGATCAACTGGTGAAACATTCCAGAAAAGACCCAGAAGGAAAGGGCAGTGTGGTTGGTAATGCTGGGGAATTAGAAGGACCAGGTGGTCCGGAAGGTTGGCAGTTAAATGACGATTTTATGACTCAGGCACTTGGAGGGGAAGGTGATGTTTTTCACCAATGCTGTTTTCTCTCTAGAAACAGAGTGTCCCAGGTGAGGTGCTATCCTGTGGGCTCGGGGCTCGGTGCTGCCCCTTCCTGACTGAGCTGGTCCTCCCGAAAGGACAACTTCCTTGGAAGCACTCACAGATCCCTGTGACGTGTGTCACCCCTCTTCCCTTGTTTGCACCTGGTCAGCCATCTCTGCTGTCTCCTCTTGTGAGATAACTGCAGTGTAGGAGTTTTCTAAGAATCACCTTTGTCTCTTTTTATCTTACGATGGTAAATTTTTGTTTGTTTTTTGAGACGAGACTTTGCTGTATACTTCAGGCTGGCCTTGAACCCACTGCATAGCCTGGACTTACCTTGAACTCATGGCGATCCTTCTGCCTCAGCCTCCCAAATGTACCACCATTTATGGCTTAGCACGATTTCCTTGTAACCTCTCCTTAGCATCTGTTTGCATATGTAATGTTCACACTCATCTCGAGGGAGGCGCATGTGCTTAACACATCTTCACTCTTTTTATTCCCCTTGCCCTCCCTTCTCCTTCCATTTCTGGATTTCTTCACTCTAGCAAAGGCCCTGTCTCCTTGTTTTCTATTTTGTTTTTAATTATTTATACTTTGGGTGTCAGAGGAAAAGGCACCTTTCTACATTTTTGGTGCGAGTGTAAACTGGGATAACCAGTATGGAAATCAGTAAAGAGATTCCTCAAAACACTAAAAGTTGAAATTCCAACCTAGCATGGTGGCACATGCCTATAAACCTAGCACTTGGAAGACTGAGGCAGGAGGATCACTGAGAGCTGGAGGCCAGCCCGGGCTACAAAGTGAGTTCAAGGCCAACCTGAACCACACAGTGAAAAAACAAACAAACAAACAAACAAACAAACAAACAAACAATCCAGCTGGGCATGGTGGTGCATGCCTGTAATCCCAGCACATAGGAGGCTGAAGCAGGGAGGATCACTGTGAGTTCCAGGCAAACCTGGGCTACCCAGTGAGTTGACTGCCAGCCTGACCTATACAGAGAGACCCAGTCTCGACAAACTAAAATCAGGGAATTGGTGAGGCGCAGGGTGGACTCAGCTGGAAGGTGAGGCTTAAAGTTGGTGAGGCCTGGGGAGGGGTTGATGGGAAGGTGCGGCCCAGGGATGGTGAGGCCGGTGGGTGTTCATGCCCCAGCCTGCCCAGAGACGAAGTCCCAGGAGAGGAGAGCTGAGGACAGAGAGGAGGCAGAGTCGTGCTGGACTCCCCTGGCAGCTGTCTGTAGGACTGGAAGTGAGAGGGACCACAGCCCACACAGGGGCGTGCGGGGAGGTCAGGAGAGGATGGCACAGTGGGTGGGGTCCGGGAGGGGCAGGGCCTGTGGGCAGCAGGAGCAGGGAAGTGGCCAGACACAGCTGCAGGCACTCCGGCTCAGTCAGGGGAAGGACAGGCTGGGTCACAGCAGGGTCAGGAGGAAGAGAGCCATAGCCCGGGGGCAGCCCCTGTGACTGTGGTACTGGAAAGGCTCCCTGTGCCCCCACCACGAGGACCAAGGTACCCAGAAGCCTCTGCTTTAAAAAAAAAAAAAAAACTTAAAATCAAGACAAAAAATTCTGTTGGACCCAGTTATTCCCTTCCTAGGTATCTGGAAGAGGCAAAGACATCCATCCCAGGGGAGAGACGCATGCTTAGTAAAGCCCTCTGCGGCAGCGCGGCTCCCCAGAGCTGGCTCTTAGACATGGCCCGGCATGGAGGAAGGAGACACAGTGGTCACCAGGCCAGGGCCCCTCTGTGTGCAGCAGGACGCACTGAGTCACCTGTAGGAAAGGGATGACCTCGAGATCCTAATGCTAAGTGACACACATCTGAGACGTGGGCTCCAGTACCAGGACCGCTGTCCTGTGAAGCTTCTTGCTCTTGCCTGATCTGGGAACTGCTGTCAAGCCCGGCCCACCTCCCTGCTGCATGTCCCTTTCCTGTCCCCCACCTCAGCCCATGTTAGCCCCAGCCGGGACCACTGCTGCCAGTGAGTCACCGCATCTGCCCCGGCTCACTTGCTCTCCCCACAGGGACCTGTTTGTTTTCTTAAGAGATTAAGCTCTGTTCTGGTCACTCCACTCCCCTTCTCAGAAGCTTGGAGCAGCAAGCAGCCCAGGGCTGGGGAATGGCGCTGCTCGGCCGGCCGCATGTGTGACCCTTTCATGAGTCGGTGCGCCTCACCTCCAGCCCCCTCCCGCCAGCCCCTGCACCTCTCTCCTCTCCCCCCACTGCGTGTTCTGCCTTCTCCAGCTCTGCACGTACTTGTCCTAGTCCTGCTCAGGGCCCCACTTCTCCCCCGGAAGTACCTGCCACGCCACCCACTGCCCACTCTTGGTATCCTCCCAAGAGCTCAAGACCCCCTGCTACAGTGATGTGCACACACCCGCGTCCTCCCCCCGGATTTTTGTATAACCAGCTCTCCCTTCTGTACTGTGTATCTCCTTTCTTCCTTTGCGGAGCTTGTTAGTATTTCACAGGTGATCTTTGAGAGCAGGCCCAAAGTCCTAAATGTGATCCATCCCCGCCGTTACAGCCTATCGAATGCATCTTGAATGCCGGAGAACTCCCTTTCTTGACTTGCCGTCAATTCCTCAGTCTTGTATCAGCCTGCTAAGTGTTCTGCAGGTCAGGCACTGTGCCCTCATGAACCCGCAGAGCCTCCTATGGGAAGTACTCAGGTTATTCAGATGGGGAAACTGAGCCTCAGACTGGCACCTGCCAAGGACGCGTGGCTGTCTGGCTCCGGACAGCTGTGTATAAGCTCTCTCTTGTGCTTTTTATACTGTGTAAATCCCACACCATCGTCACCATTCAGCGTGGTCTGGTTTTGAGTTAAATTGCCTGAGAACCCATGTCCAAAGAGATCCTTTCCTTTTAACTGAGTTTGACATGAGCAAATGATAACCTTTAGTATAACTAGCCTGTCAGAGACTGAGGAACGTGATTCATCCTTGCAAAGCATCATCAACAATTGGCCCGCAGGAAGGACTGCAGATGCGGCCTTGTTGTTTAAAACTCTGCCAGTTTCACAGACACAGCCTGACTCACTGTGCTGCTAAGCCAGTAGGTGCTGAAAATGGGTAACATGTGACCCTCGCACTCATGCAGCGAGGCAGCCTCTCCTCCTTCAGCCCCTCACCAGCCTGAAAAGCCCGGCCCTCAAAATCCTTCCTTTCTGTAACTAAACACATCCCTTTCCCCATAGCTAGAGACTATCGGGGTGTTGCCTCTCCGAAGAAATGCTGGGGTATTTCCCAAAGCTTTGGGTCTATTACTTTACTCTGTGCTGTTAGACATATATTTATAAAGGAGGAAAACAAATACCAGACCAACTTAGGTGCCCGAGAGCTGTGTTCCAGAGGTACCCACGGTGGGGCAGAGATCTTGGCGCTCAAGGGCATGAACTAAGATCTTACTGCTCATCCTAAAAAACGGGACCTGAGCCCTTAAGGAGAAGAAGCGCAGATGTTAGATCTGGGCTCCAGTGTGCATCGGGATGCAGCAGAACCGAGTAAAGGAAAAGGTTTTGGGGTAAACCGGCCCAGAATGAGAATCTGCCTGGGAGCAGCCTGGAAAGCCCCCGGGGCTGACACTGTTAAGTCTGTTCTTGCACTATGGAGTCTTGTATCTCCAGGGCTGTTAATTTTCCTAGACTGTGTCGGATGTAACGAGAGCCCGCAGAGCTGACTGGAGCCCTTAAAATCTTCATGAAGGCCCTGGGGAGGCCTAGCAATTGTGCTATAAAAGATGCCTGGCTGTTCGCACCCAAATACGTGGTAACCTAATTTCTAAAACTTACAGATCCAGTTAGTAAGCCTCAAAATGCAGGTAGCGGCCGTGTTCACTGTCTTTCTGGTGGGGGTGTTGGAGACCGTGGTCAGCCTCTCCGTCTCCCTGGAACTGGCCCTGCGGAGCTCTTTAGAGCCCAAGCAACTGGTAATGTAGCTGAGAAGCTAGGCTAAGCCAGGCTTCTGCTTTTACTTGGCTGATCTCATGTTTATCTGAGATCTCTGGGCCTTTGAAAATGTTGTCATCATTTTGTTTTATGAAACATTTATGAAGCGTGTAGAAAATCACTGTCGACTGTAAACCACAATCATTCTCCTTCCCATAGTTCCAAGGCATTTTTTAAAATCTCACAAGAAAGGAAAAAAGCCAATTTACCTTTTCCTTAAGAATCACAGGCTTTGGCCAGGGATACAGCTCAGTGGTGCAAGTGTCTGCCTGGCAAGTGTAAGGTCCTGAGTTTGATTCTTGATACCAAGAGAAAAAAAAAAAAAATTTAAGAACCTCCAGCTTCACTGACAGCCCCTGGCCCACCGGGAAGTGCCATCTGACAACTGGGAGGCACATGGGTAGAACAGAATTATTCTGATGACTGGATCAGAATCACTCTGATAATGGTTCTCCTGAGGCCCAGGGGAGTTGGGGGATATTGCGTCTAACTTGGTTATTCTCTGTAGCTTCCAAATTACAGCCTGTAAATTGAAGATTATACACAGCTTTCGCAAAGGGAGACCATAATTCTAGACTTCGACTATTTTTTTTTTTCTCAATCCCAATAAATCAGACCGAAAGCAGGCCTGACACTGATGTCTCCCAGGGCCCGGTGCCTGCTACTGACAGCACCACTCTTTGGTTCTCAGCCCATGAACCCCGAGGGGTCTGCCCTGGACAGTGTCCTGCAGGCCAGCGCCCCCTGGGCAGGCGGCTCTGTGGACCACACATTGCTCCTTTGCACATGGTCAGTCAGCGATGCCACACGGGGCAGCAGGGGGCAGGTGTGGGCTGCCCTCCCTCCCTCTCTCCATGACCTCCCGGGTCCTCCTTCGGCAGCCTTCCAGGTCAGGGGTTCACAGACAGATCACCACATGTCTCGAGCCCCCTGAGGACGTAGCTCAAGTAGAGCAGCCTGGGACACCAAGGGTCAGCTGTGACTGTAGAGACGGGGACAGCAGCACCAGGCATGGCAGGGCCACACTAGATTTTCACGTAGCTGCCCTTTCCGGCTCCTGCAGTTCATTGCATGACTGCTGGTGGCAGTCACCGCTCAGGTCTCCAGTGGTCTGTCTCCTGGGGGCCTGGGGTTGCTGGCCACTGGAGTAGTAGGTGGGCTTCTCTCACACCCCCTCTGCCTCCCTCTCTCCTCCTTGCCACTGAGAAACTAAACAGAACAAGCCCAGGAGGTGGCCTTGCCCCGGAGGCCTGGAATGGACAGCTTCCCCTGAGAGCCACCACTGGATCTGTGACCTTGCTACACCTTCACTGCTCTTCCCGGGAGGGAAAGAAATCGCAGGGTCCCTGCGCAGAGCTCCCCATTTTACTCTGAACTGGGCTGTGCCCCATCAGCTGGAATCTCATCCTCATCGATCCATTCTGCTCCTCTCCGAGCCCCTCTTTTGAGGAGCAGAGCTGAGTTCTGTGTGCTTGAGACAGTGCTCCCCGAGTAGGGATCCAACAGCCAACTATGTACGAACTGCAGTGTAAATAGAGGCCCAGAAGCAAGAAACCGCCCTGCTGTGTGCAGAGAAGATTACTGCAAGGCCGGGCTGGGAGCCTGCAGAGGCTGGGGGTGGTCAAGGCCCCAGGCCTCAGGGCCAGAGAGGCAGTGACAGGACTGCAGGCTTCCTAAAGAAAGGGGACAAGCACAGGACAGGACAGGTAAAGACTGTGTCCCCAGCAGAGCCAGGCAAAGGGAGGGATAGTGTTTTGCCTTCTCTCCAGGTGGGGTTATGTGAGTCCCCCCCCCCCATATTGCAGGGACACAGGCCCCCTCGTGCACAAACAGACCAGACGCTTCTCCCCCGGGGCATCCCACTGGACTCAGGCAGCTCAGGGAATCCCAGAACCTGTGGGTGCAGCCACGCTGACTAAAAACTGGGTGTGGGTGTGGTGGGTGTGTGGGTGTTTGTTGAAGAAAATGAACCAGGAAAGGGGAAACAAAGGGGTGTGAGGGGTGGGTGACCCTTCCCCAACGAGGTTGGGTGCCTGGGGAAGGGGCCTACATACAGAAGGAAGCTCCAGAATTGGGGCCGAGAACAGCCCCAAGGACCAGAGGTCAGGCGCCGGGCGACCCAGGCGCCTCTGTGGGCAGTTTGCAGGCCTGAGCCGCAGGCCTGTGGCCACCCAGCACCCTACTACCTTAATGGTGGTGCAGCAGCTTTGTGACATCGGGCGTCCCGCCATTTCCCTCGGTCCTCCTGGGCAGCTCTAGGTTTTCCTGCAGACACCGATGGGACTGCGTGGTAGAATGAGTATTGAGCCTCATCAGGAAAGCCAGGACCACCAGGGGTATTTTCTCACCAAGAAGCGGGTCGGGTCAGGCCAGGCCACTGCCTCACCCAGAAGGTCGCCTAATTGCAGAATGAAGGCCCATGTTTTAGTAGTGGCGCCCTGGATGCTTTCATTTCAACTTGCCTTTCTTTTTTTTTAAACCTTAAAGTCACGCGTGGTGCACACTTCGCAGCACATATACCAAAATCGGGGCGATACAGAGATTAGCGCGAGGGTGACACGCGAATTCCGGAAGCAGGGCATAATTTGGCACCAGCATAAAAAGAGAAAAGTCCGCTGGCCTGTTGCTGGGAGTAGACCCGCGGAGATCCCAAACCCACCCCGTTTCACGGTTGTGCGCCTCCTTTTCCGCGAATGGGTTTGTTTTCTAGCACATCCCAAATTGTTGAAATCAGGAGGTCAGCCAGGCACAATTAAGGCGGGTACTTTAGGAGATTGTAAACAGAGAATAAATTTCAGCCTCATGTAAATGGGGTGTGATTTCCATAATAAAGCCATTATTGTCACTGGCGCATAGCTTAAAGGCTGCAATTACAAAGCAAACAGATACCATGGCTCTGCGAGTTGGCAGGAAGTGGTAATTAGATCCATTGAATTCATATTTCCACTGAAACCAAAGAGGGGACTGGACTGAGTCTCCATGGAATCCACTGACTTCCGGAGGACTTTCCGGGTGATGGGAGGATTAACCTCTGTCAGGTTTTCTCCTTTCCACTGGTAATTTCCTCTACACTAAAACCATTTCACACCCCTTTGTGTTTGCATGGTAGTGACTCCCTGTTAATTTAAGTGTTTTACTTAGGTGTTTGGTTGGCTTTTTCCCCTCCCTATAGTAGAACTTCATCCTGACACAAGCCCGACTTGGCAGAGTAAGTCCTTTTTCTGAGTTGTAGTAAAATGCGTGTGATGTGACATTTAAGTGTACAGTGCAGCATTGCCGAGTACGTTCACGGTGTCATACAACCTGTCACCTCCGTGGGAGTCTCCGGCTTGTTTTCATCAGAGCAGAGAGCAGCACTCAAAGCTCTGAGCAATAATCCTCTCTCCTCCCCTCCGGTAGCCTCTGCCTTGCTCTCTGCTGGGTACCTGTGTTATTCTAAATCAGCACCTCAGGAAAACCTCGTGTCCTGTTAGGTCCTGCTTGTTTCCTTTAACACAGTGTGCTCAAGGCTCATCCCTGCTGGGGCACGGATCAGAATGTCACTTTTGCTGAGCACCCTGGCTGTGGGGCTGCTGGAACAAGAGGCCGCAGTGCAGCTGGCTTCCCGCAGTGGCTGAGTGTCCCAGGTGCAGCAGCAGCGATGCAAGAGGCCAGGCCCTTCCTGGGCCAGAGATGCTGCCCCCTTCCGTGTCCCCCCCACAAGAGGCCAGGCCCTTCCTGGGCCAGAGATGCTGCCCCCTTCCGTGTCCCCCCCACAAGAGGCCAGGCCCTTCCTGGGCCAGAGATGCTGCCCCCTTCCGTGTCCCCCCCACAAGAGGCCCGGCCCTTCTTAGGGCGCCACCCTGGGCGCTGATTCTGCGGTGTCCTCTGTCTGCACCCCGTTTGGTTTACCTCCTCCTCTGTTGGTGGCTGGACCCTGGGCTTGTGCCTTGGGCCATTGGGCGCTCCCTGAGTGCTGGTGTGGCAGTTGTTGCTTCAGTCTCCTGCCTTTGGGTTTCTGGAGTTCCCACCCAGCAGTGGGAGGCTGGGGCCCCCCTGGGAATGTGTGCCCGATTCCCACCACCCAGCCAGGGGTGCACTGGCCAGGCCTTCCCCTAAGCTTGCGGACTGTCTGCTACTCGCCCTCCAGGTGGACGTGAATGCTACCTCGCCCTGGGACTTTCTTTGTGCTTTGAAAATCGGTTTGATTTTTGTAAACTTTATTTTTCCCACAGGTTGTAATTAGTGCACATTGGTTAGAAGGATGCCTGGTTAGATCGAGGCGCCTGGGCGTGTAACACTCTTTCACGGGTTCCCCTCTGTCCCTCCCAGCTCAGCCGCACATTTCAGGGGAGTGTCCTCACGTCCATCTCCCTTCCCCCCCCCCCCCCCCCCCCCCCCCCCCCCCCCCCCCCCCCCCCCCCCCCCCCCCCCCGCACTCCCCTTTTCCTTCTTGTCTAACCATAGCGCCTGTTGCAGTCCTGGTCCTGATGCCCCAGGCGCTCCTAGCAGTGGCCGCAGCTGCGAGGCTCCTGGTGGGGGTGGACCCTGGGGCATCTCCCTCCCCACTCCTCCCTCCCGCCTCTGCTTCCTGCTGTCCTGCCTCCCTCCAAGGGCTGTCCCCTCCACCCTGCCGCAGAGGCAGCTGACCGTGAGCTGGAGCATGAGCCAGAATAAACTTCTCTCCCTGCAGTAATGGGTGTCAGCTCTTTTGTCCCAGCAGTGAGGGAAGTGGAGAGAGCACCTCCCTTCTCCCCTCTTGGCATCATTCTTAGATGCCATGTATGTATCAGGAAGAACGTAGAGTATTTGTCTTTGTGTGTCTGGCTTATTTCACTCAACAGGATAATCTCCAGGTCCATCCGTTTTTCTGCAAATGAAAAACACTCGTTTTTATGACACGGTAATACCCCGCTGTATGTATGCACATTTGCTTCATCCAGTCATCGTTGGGTGGGCACCCGGGCCACTTCCGTACCTCGGCTGCCGTGTGTGGTACTGCAGTAGATGTGAAGGTGTGACTCTCTCCATCGCGTGCTGCCTGTAATTCCTCTGGGTCTGCACTGGGAGTGACGTAGGTGGGTCAAACAGTAGTTCTGTTGTCACTGTCAGGAGTCAGCCGCTTGAGTGGCAGGTGTAGCCCCACAGGAGGTGACAGAACCTAGTGCGTGTGGAAGGCCATGTGTGCAAGAGGAGTGGTGATGCAACGGGTGATTGGTCACATACAAGGGAGTTGACCAAACAGGGAGATAAATTAAGAGTAGTGAGTATACATGGCAGCCCACACCTGTAATCCCAGTACTCTGGAGGCTGAGGCAGGAGGATTGTAAGACTGAGGTCAGCTTGAGCTTAGCAACATCACGAGATCCAATTTCAACGTAAAAACTTAAAAAAGGCTTAGGGATTCAACTGAGTTCAAGTCTCAGTATTGGGGAAAACAAAACAAAACAAAATATGCAGAGGGAGAGAGAGAAGAAAACATCTCTCACTGATGGAAAAATTAGTTATAAATTACAGAAAGGAAGAAACTTGAATCAAGCCTGTGGCGTTGGGCTGAAATTGAAAGTGTTGGTTGGAGAGCGAAAGAGAGATGGCCTGGAGTCTCACTGCCTGTGGGTGGGGTCCTTGTTCCCACTTGGCACCTCTGGGGCCTGGTCTGTACCTCGCCCGTTCCTGTCAGCATCCTAGGCCTCCCCAACTCTGACCAGTACCCCGTCAAGCACTGCTCACAGTACTCCAGGGCTTCTCTGGCTGATATCTCCAGACTCTCCCAAAGACCTCCCCAAACCAGTTTCCCGGACTTGTGAACCGCGCAGTCTGGTATAATCATAGCAAAGCCTCCGCTTCTGTCCCACCAGTCTCTCTACTCGTCACTGTCCTGTCACTGCAACTCATAGAAGTTCAGTTTGGCTTGTGGTTCTGGGGCTTCAGTCTGTGGCCAGCCAGCTCCAAAGCAGGAGTATCAGGGTGAAGGGCACCGTGGAGGACAGCGGTTCACCTGATGGCACCCAGGACGCGGGGCAGGGGAAGAGCGTTAGGAAACACGCTTGCTCAGACAGGCCGAGGGCCTGGATGGGGCTCCAGGTCGCATCTGCTTGAACCATCCACACACCCGGGAGCACCGTTCACTGATCTGCCAGGCATTTCTTAATCCAGCGAACCAGACACATCTGGATTAATGTTTACAAGGGTCAAGGAAGTCAAGGACACTCAGAAGCATGGGAGATTAACGGCGCCTGCCGTGGCATGTCAGCTTTGCCAGCGGGGTTACGGTAGTGAGTGAAAGAACCCGAGGATGGTACCACTGTTTCCGTGTGCATTTCTTGGCCTTATGACATTGTGTGTATGTATAGGAAAATATCTCTGTGGAAGACACACATTGGAATATTCAGAGGATAATGTTATATAAATTTTCATTCAAATAGTAAGATCCAGACATCGAAGAAAACTCACAAGCAGGCAGAAATGGTAATACAGCCCCTTGGCCCTGGAGAAATCTGTTGTGAAAGTCACGGATGCAAACTAGGAAGACACACATTGGAATATTCAGAGGATAATGTTATATAAATTTTCATTCAAATAGTAAGATCCAGACATCGAAGAAAACTCACAAGCAGGCAGAAATGGTAATACAGCCCCTTGGCCCTGGAGAAATCTGTTGTGAAAGTCACGGATGCAAACTACAACGGCCACGATGGGTCAGGGAGCCCAGCTCTGAGGGGGGAATGACCCTGCTCGCTTGCTCTTAACATTCATAAATTCTGGCGTCTTGTCAATTTGTTTTAATTATTAAAAAGGTGAACACCTGTTTCCTGACACTGAAAAGAGATGATTTTTTGTACTAGCCCTCGAACTCACGACCTTGTGCTTGCCAGGCAGGCCCTGTAGAGTTCTTAACGTACTTTCCAATTTTAAATGCTAAGACTGCACCAACCTGGGGGAGCATGGGGTCACCTGCGTTTGGGCTCTGAAGGCTGAAAAGTTCCGCCGAGTCTCTCGCGGTACTTCCCGAGGTGGCCAGCAGGTGGCAGGCGAGGAGAGGACCAGTTCGCCCCCAGCCCGGGCCAACTGCGCACGCCTCGCAGAGGCGGCGAGAACCACGCTGGGCCCTGGTCTTCCCTTCCCTCCCGGCGGGCGGCGGGAGAACAGGATTTCCAGGGTCGGTCTCTCCCCTGCGTGCTCACACATGGAAAAGCAGTCGCAGGAAAGTGGCCAGAGCCGGCGTGTGCCGGCGCATGACTGTGTGGTGTAAGGAAGCTGACGGTCTCCTTCCCCCTTTCCCTTTGTGATTTCTAGAAATCCCGCTGATCTTGTACCTCTTCGCCCTGGTCTCGGTGACCTGGCTCTGGGGAGGCCTGCACGCGGCCTACAGACACTTCTGGATGCTGGTGCTCTTCGTGCTCTTCAACAGCTTGCAGGTAACCCCCGCGCCCCCCACGGCGAGGCGCAGGCGGAGGTCGGGCGCGGATGGATCCTCGTGCGCAGCAGCAGCAGCGCGGGGTTGCAGAGCTGCGTCCTCGGTGCTGCATCCCGGGACCCTAACCTCATGTCACACGTTCAGGGCGTGAGCTCCTGTTTACTCTGCATTTTGACAGCACGCGAGTAAGCACAGAAACACTCTTTGAGCCCAGTGGCTGTGTGGGCTCCGCAGCTGGTGATGATGCAGGAGGGCGAGCAGCCCTGCACTGGCCGTGGTGTGTCCGAGTCTCTGCCTCATCAGCCAGGAGCGAAGCACACCGCGGTGCCCCGTCACCCTCTTGGCTCCAGGGCTCTCTGGGGGTGTTTTCTGCTCTACTGAAAACTGAACAGACCTCCCCCAAGCCCCGCAGTTTCCGCCCAAAATTACTTTTAGAGACCATGATTAGAACTTAGGTAACTGAAAGGACCGCTGAGTCTTTCAGTGCCCTTGTTAAGTGGCAAAACATCGTATCTGAGCCAGGCATGGTGGTGTAATCCCAGCACTCAGGAGGCTGAGTCAGGAGGGTCATTGCGAGTTTGAGACCCGCCTGGGCTACAAAGTGCGCGCGAGGCCAGCCTGAACTGCATAGCGAGACCCTTTCAAAAAAAGCAAAGTCACGTTTGAAATGAACACGTATAAACACATTTTCCTTACCTTCCAAAGTGAACAGGTCTGCCCTGGGCTAGAATCACTTCCCCGAATCACCACAGGCTCCTCATGGCGCTGCCATCCTGCCCAGAGTGCGCATGCGCGCAGTGCAAGGGCGGAGCAGCCAGTGAAACACAGTGGTTCACTCCTGAGCAGCCAGACTTTCGGCAAGACACAGTTTCCGTGATTTCTTGTCTAATCAAAGCCTTAATACCAGTGTAGGAAGAGATCGGTGGCTTCGAGGTCTGCGAGGGAGCCGATGCTGTTGACACCAGGGTGTGCTCTGAGGACGCCGCAGAGCTGCTCCTGCTCCTGCCGCTGGGGTGGGGAGACGCGGGCCGGGGGCGTCTGAGGACCCGGGGGAGCCCGTGCAGGTGACAGACGCCAGGCTGCGCACGGAGCCCAATGCCCGGTCACCTTTGCACCACACAGCTGGTGGGACTGGGGTCGAGGTCCAGTTGTAAGCCCGCAGAGGGGTTCTACTTGACAGATGCAGAGGTGCACAAGCATATTTCAGTTTTTCAGTGTTTGCTGCAGGCTTTTGAAGTTGAAAAATGTCAGGTCGAAAACTCAGATTTCTGGCTTTCCTTAGCGGCTCCTCACACACAGCAGCTTGGAGCCCTGGACGTGGCCTCCCCTGCCTGGGCTCACAGCAGACTCGGTTTTGGGGGCGTGAACCTAGTTCCAGAGGTATGAACTCAGTTCTGGGGGTGTGAATCCAGTTCTGGGGGTGTGAACCAGTTCTGGGGGTATGAATCCTGTTCTGTGGGTATGAATCTGATTCCAGGGATGTGAGTTCAGTTCCAGGAATGTGAATCCAGTTCTGGAAGTGTGCATCTGGCTCCAAAGGTGTGAACTGAGTTCTTGGAGTGTGAACCTGGTCCCAGGGGTGTGAACCCAGTTCTGTGGGTGTGAATCTGGTTCCAGGAGTGTGAATCTGGTTCTAGGGGTATGAATCAGGCTCTGGGGGTATTAATTTGTTTCCAGAGGTGTGAATCCAGTTCCAGTGGTGTGAACCCAGTTCTGAGAGTGTGAACCCAGTTCAGGGGTGTGAATCTTGTTCCAGGGTGTGTGAACCTCTATCTGGGGCTGTGAATCCTGTTCTGTGGATGTGAACCTGGTTCTGGGGATATGAATCTGGTTCTGTGGGGGTGAATCTGGTTCCAGGGGTATGAATTTGGTCCCAGAGGTGTAAATCCAGTTCTGGGAGTGTGAATCTGTTTCCAGGGCTGTGAATCTGGCTCCGGGGGTGTTAATCTGGTTCCAGAGGTGTGAACTCAGTTCCAGGGGTGTGAACCTGGTCCCAGGGTGTGAATTGGGGCACTGCAGGAGTACAGGGCCAGAAGGCTGCCAGGAGGACTCTGTGTCCTCCAGACTGAGCAGACAGTTTGGGAGAGGAAGAGGGGCATGACAGTGGGCGAGAGCTGCCCAGTCAGAGCGCACAGGCTGTTCAGCATCGGCACCCGCCGACAGGAAGCCGGCAGAGGTTTCATGTTTTACCTGATTTTTAGAGTTGTGTCCGTTTTGAACTATTTTCTTATTTGAAGGGGGTCATGTTCTCGCCTGCCCGCAGAGGGATAACTGGAGCGTTCGGGAGGGGATTTGGAAAAGAAGAGCAGCCGAGAAGGTCTGGTGGCGTCGTTCAGTGTCAAGGCCCCGGCTTCAACCCCTGTCACAGAACGGGAGGTGGGCAGGAGCCTCGGCCCACAGCTAGGGCCCCCGATCGGTCATCAGGGTGGACTCTGGGAATCTGCATTTCTAAGGAGTTTCCAGGGAATGCTGCCTCAGCTGGTTTAGAGGCTGCCGTTGGAGGGAAAAGGAGACGAAAGGTATGGTGTTTGTGGAGGACCGCTGTGCAAGAAAGGAGGATAAGCCCGAGTCCTTTGTGGGGACTTAATTCAGTGTTAAGTTTTGCCCAGAAACTTAACACTGAATTAAGTGAAGTAAATCAGACGTACAAGCTTATCCATAGTAACCCCAAACGTAAATAAATCAAAGAGCAAAATAAAAGATGGATAAGAAACAGGGAGACAGATCTTTTACGAAAGGGAAGGAGACTAAGGACTGGAGCGGGGAGGTTGGGAAGGGGAACCAAAACCATTAAAATGTTGACATCCATGCACCAGCTTCCTGTACCAAGAAGTGAACTCGTTATGTACCATAGACTTGGACGAATCAGAATAAGAATTTTTCTGGAACATAGAACCTGAAAATATCTCAAGCTCATGTTGACTGAGCCTGCCATAGTCCACCAGCACTGCTGAAGCTGCGGTGTCCTGACCTGGGCCCAGCGCCTTGTCTTTAGCCAGGGCTCAGTGCTCGGTCCCTAGCATCAGCCTGCAGGAAGAGGTCTGGAAACCCGGCTGCTCCGGGGTCTCCGGGCCCCAGGATCTATCAGTTGCAGCTGTGTCTCTGCTGCACGTGGCTGTTCAGTGGCGGAAGGTGCACAGTGTGCTCCACAGGAATGCGGGCGTTTGCTTTGTTTCACTTCACACTTGTGTCCGCTCCTTGGTTTTGGTGGCACTGTGAGCTTTACCAGCCCTTTTCCACACATGCGACTTCAAAATCACCTTCCTCCTGTGCCTCACACCTGCCTATCCTCTTGGGCCATGTGCATTTGCCAGCTGTCACAGGCTGTGAGGGCCATGAGCCGGGCGTCCGCGAGGCTTCTTGCCATACTGCTTGGACTCTTTGAGGCATTTTAAGCACAGCAGCATTAATCACTTGAAACGCTTTCAGGAACTTACTGATCGCTTCCTAAAAGATGGAAGTTGAGCTACCATACTTTGCATGCATTTGAGCATTTAAGAAAATGCACACGAAATAATATTTAAAGTATCATTAATATAACTATAAAAGACAGCTTAGAGAAAATCACTGTTGTAAATGTCTTCTGTTCCAGCTTGTGGTTAAATGTCCCCCCAGAGCCTCATGCAGTCACAGATGGGGCTTTCTCAGAGGTGACTGGATCTAGAGTGTGGGCGCTGGGGTGACTCATGGTGTAGCACCAGGCTCAAGGGCACTAAGGTTAAGGGTGTGAGTGCTGCCTGCCCTGAGCAGCCTGGAGAAGATACAGGGGGCAGAAAGATGCTGTTAAGGCCTCTTGTTGTTTTTGCTGTCTTCTACCACCATGGACGCTTTCTGCAAAACCCCTCTGCCACACCACTGTGCGTTGGAGCCAGCCAGTTATGGGCTGAAACCTCCACAAACTGTGAGCTAAATAAGCTTTTCTCCCTTTAACTTTAGGTGTCAGATATTTCTGTCTCCGTAAGGAGAGAAAAGTAGCTAAGACATTTACCTTTGTTTTTGTCTTTTTGAGACGTCTCACTATGCAGTTCCAGCTGGCCTCAGGCTCACTTTGGTAGGTCAGGCAAGTCTTGAACTGACAAAAATCCTCCTGCCTCAGCCTCTCAGCTTCTGGGATTACAGACCTGCACCACCTCACCTGGCTTTTACTATCATTGTTTTTATTGCTTAATGCTTTTTCTTGAAATATAAAGAAAAGCTTTTCCCCTAAAGCTGAACTTTTCATTCAAATTCTTACTAGTTTATCCTTATTATTTTTCTTGTTTTTTTTTTTAAATTAAACTAGCAAAAGTGAGTAGAATATAGAGAATGAAGGCAGAAAATGTTTTACGGTTGATGTTCTTCCTAATTTTTTTTCGTGATTCTGTAGCCCCTGGACACCATAATCAGCGTGGTTGTGATAACTGTCCTCTTGTTACTTCCCAGTGATGCTCTTGCTTTGCGGTGAGCAAATCCTAGTGCTCACTGTGTTTCATGTAAACATGGGCACCCTGAAACTTCAAAAAGGAAGCAACAGTGTCACACTCACTGGGTCACCAGGCCCCAGTATGCCATCTTGGCTTTCGCTGACTGGGCTTCTGAGGGGACTAAGCATGGCGGCTGCAGTAGATTCACCTTCTCCCGGCTCCAGACCCTGAGGGAAAACTTCTCCACACGAAACTCCTGTCAAGAACCAAACCACCCTGCTGTGACCACGTCCCACCCAGGACCCAGGTACATGGTAACTGGTGCTGTGGCCAGGCCTGGGTCATGAAGAGAGTCCAGTGGTGGGACAAGTCCAGCTTTCTCATAAAAACACCCAGAAGGGTCTCCACCAGGAGAAAGGGTGCTCACCCCAACAGGGAGCCCAGGCTGGAGTCAGAGACGCCCACTGCACACCCTTCCTCTGTCTTCCTCACTGAATCAAGTTTTGTCACAGACAGTGACAGCCATCATCAAACCCCCAAGAAACCTCCTTAGTGACATCGGTTTTTATGAGTATCACTATCTCTAGCGTTTTTTTACATTGTTCACCAAAACTCATAAGCGACTGTTTTTGAACTCCCTGTTCCATGAATCTGATAACTTCTGTTTTAAAAGAGTTGAGTTTGTCTCTTTTTCCTCAAAATAGGATCTCACTGTGTAGTCCAAGCCAACGTTGAACTTTCTTTGTAGCCCAGGCTGCCTGGAACTTAAGATCCCCCTGCCTCAGCCTCTTGTGTGCTGGTCCTGTAGGCAGGCAGCACCCCAGCTGGCTTGCATCTGTTAGCTTGAAGTGGATTCATGCTAATACTTACAAATCCTGAGATTCTCAAGTAGCTGACTCCAAGGTGTATTTGGAGTCAGTGAATATTGAGTGCAGATAGGGAGCAATTCGTAGGCTGATCCTCAGCCTCTGGGCACTGGTAGACCGAACCTACCAATTATGAAAATACTCACACAGCCACTACCTACCCCTTGCCCGTCCCGGGCTTCCAGCCTCTCCAGTCAGCAGTGTCTTGGGACTCCAGCAGCCGCGAGGCGAAGGCAAGGCTGCCAGGGCCCCGCAGGCTGGGCCGTGTGTGGCTCCTCACAGCCTATGCTGCTCTGGTCTCGCTGGAACCGGGCAGGTTCAGGCCAATGGTGTTTACAGCCCTGCGGGGTCCATGGCGTGGGCAGCGGGCAGGGCTGGCAATGGGGGGCCAGGCCCATGCGCATGGGGCTCGCAGGGTAGCCCCCCAGCCTGCAGTGACCGTGGGCGTCTGCCCCGAGCTGTCCCCTGATGGTTCACAAGTCACCCTCTGTTTTAGCGGAGGGGGTTCCACCTTGGGATGCATAGCTCAAAATACATAGTGCATGTTTAGACTTCGGGACCCCCTTGGGGTTTTTGTCCCACTTGTTAAACTGCTGAGCCTCTGGGACATAGGGGACCCGAAGGTGGGGACAGGTGCTCCTGTTGGTTTTGGCTTTATTATCATTACCCCTTGGCAGCCGCTGGAGTGCCCAGGATGCATGAGACATTTCACACACGGGAAAGGCATGTGTGCTTCTGTCTGTCTGTCTGTCTGTCTGTCTGTCTGTCTGTCTGTCTCTCTCTCTCTCTCTGCCAGTGTCCTTTCTGTTCTCCCTTTTCCTGCTTTCCTTGCCGTCTGCCTCCCTCGTGTTGAATTTCACGTTTGACTAAAGCCCATCTCTCACTGCATGGTTTGCCACTGGGGCCTGGAGCGCGGGGCTCCCCACATCCTGTCCCCACACTGTCTGGCCGTCGCCCAGCTGTTAGACAGTCAGCTACGGGAGACTGCGGGCCCCAAAAGCCCCTGTGCGCCTCCAGACTGCCTGTACAGCCTGTCAGTGCTCAGAGCAGCGCCTGAGGCTGGGCCGACCACGCCGTCCTGAGCTCAGTGACACCGCGCTCTGAGCAGCCGTTCCCGGCTGGCTCTGCCAGTGACCAAAGTGTCCCCCTGGGGCCGGGTTTCCCGTCAGCGTGTAGGGCCCATCTTCGGCGGTTTCAAGGTGCATCCATGTTCCTAAACATGATTCATGCTTATCTTCCTTCATGCCTGAGCTGTTCTCCACGGTGTGTAGACACCACGCTTTCTATCTCCGCTGATGGACGTATCACCGCCGCCAAGATTTAGCCGACAGGGATTGAGCTGCTACAGACACAGCTCTGCGTGGATTGCCGTCATCCAACGCCTTTAACTGTGTCAGAAGGAAGGAGGGGAGCAGGGGATCAAGTGCAGTGTCCGGCGTTCGTCTCTGGAGGATGGCGGTACCGAGTTCCACAGTGCCTGCCCCAGTCCTCGCTCCTGCCAGCCCACGGAAGCCTCCTTTTCCTCTGGCGCCTTCCCCTGCGCCGTAATCGGCTGACCATTCTTCCTGGAGTGAAGTCTGCAATTGCGTTGGGGGAACCACCTCCACCTCTAGCACTCGGGAGAGGTGGAGAATCCTGGGGGCATGGGGCAGGAAGACACTACTGGAACTTTTTTGTTTGTTTTTTGAGACGGGCCTCAATATGTAGCTCAAGGGAGCTTGAACTCACTATGAAGCCCTAGCTGGCCTTGAACTCACTCCCAGGGATCCCCCTGCCTCAGCCTCCTTCCCAAGTGCTGGGATGACAGGTGTACCCCACCACTCCCAGCTGCAGAATAACTTGATAGCTACAACTGTCTTTGTGACCTGATCATCTGCTGAAAGCAAGTTTTAGAAGAAATTGTTTTCTCAGTCCTGAAACGTGGTTCAGGTATTCTTGGCTCTGGAAGAAGTCTGCTGCTTGGGTATTTTATTCCAGGAACTCAGTTGCTTCTGGACGTGTGATAGAGTAAAAATGACCCAGATAAACCCAGCAACACTGGAAACGCTGTAATTTGAAGATGGCTTCATAGGTCACCTCGCAGCAGAGCCTAAGCACCCCTTGAGTAGGTCCGGAGCTCCTAAGCATGCAGCTGGGCACTGTCACTTAACCCAAGGCTGATTTGTAACGAACTGCTATCTCGTACAGTTTCCTGACTCCTGTACTGCAAGTGAAAATGGCACCATTGTAAAACCAAGAAATCACTTTCTGTACTTATGTAATAGGTTTGTTCATAACAACTTTCCAACTATTAGTAGTACATTGGCATTTCCCAAAGTCTGTTACAAGTGTTCATACCCAAAACAAATACAAGAAGAGTCAGCTGGGGGCAATCGCAAGAACTCTGGAGGCCAAGGCAGGCGGATTGCCACAACTGTCATACAGCCTGGACTACACAACGAGAACTGTTGTCTCAAAGAAATAAATAAGATTCATCAGCCCAATAGAGGATTTTCTTCTTGTATCCCTATGAGGTATTTTTGAGAAAGTCAACTTTCTGTAATAGCCTCTTGCTTTTCTTTTATTCAGAGAATCTCTTCTATTGTAGTTTGAAAGTTTTCTTCTTCCTAAAAAGACAAGTAGGAATAACAAAACATCTGCGGACATTTTCACGTCTACTTGAATTTTCTCCATTTGCAAATCTGTGTGCTTCCGGCCCAGTTTCTAATGTTTCGAGGAAACATCCAAGAAAATAAATTTTATTTCCAGATGTGCCCTGGCCAGAGACCACACATTTGAAGCCCTCTCATCAGCACCAGTAGGATGGGAGGAAAATGGAGTTAAAATCCGACGGGCTGTGGGGACCAGTGGAACCGAGCCGCCCCAGTTCGGGTTCCGTCTTCCTACCTGCACCCTGCCCCGGCCTGTCACTCAGGCGGCCCACCATGTGCGCCTTTTTTATGCCCCTGACCTGTCTAGATCAGATGTTTCATTAGGAAGAGGAGAGACAAGGACCCAGAGCGGTTGTCTCCACCAAACTACGCCCCGTCTTGCAGTCCTTGACCCGCTTCCGTCAGCGTGGTGTCGTGCGGATGGGAGCCGAGACTCAGACCTTACAGCAGCCGAGTGGTGGAGTCACCCACGCCAGAGCCGGCACTGTCCCTCCACCCCTGCCCCTCTGTGAAGATGAGAGGACCTGCCAGAGTGGCCCTGTCCACTGGCCGTACTTTCAGCTCCCACACAGTGACCAAAGCGTCCCAGGAGGCTGGGGAGCCGCAGATCTGCCTTCGCCCAGCAGTGCAGCCTGGACCAGGGTCTCGAAGCCCGGATCCCCATCTCTCCGAGCCCGGGGAGTTGGCCTCCGCTAGCTTGGGGACACTGGGCTTCCCGTTCTAAACTTGCGCGTGAGGAATCAGGGCAGTTCTGTACACATCGCCAGGCCTCCTTACAGCCGTTCCCTGCCCTCTTTTGTTTCAAACTGAAGCTGGAGAGCAATCTGGCAGCCGGAAGCTGGAGCGCGTGTGGGGTGCAAACCTGCGGCCGAAAGGCCCCGTCCGACAGGCGCGGGAGTGACCAGCTCTGGGCAGCCAGGGGACCTGCAGACTCACTCGGGCACCAGTGAACGGGGCGGGTGCTGACTTTGCCCCTGCCCGTCCCCTCCCTGCAGGATGGAGGTGATGGTGGTGCTGGTGCAGGGTCACCGAGGAGGGAGGGTAAGCAGATGGCACCTGCGGCCCCGTTTATGGGGAGCTGTGTCCCCCGTGATCCGCTGCGAGTTGCCGATTCGAGGAACCACGTGGCCGCCGTGAGGGAATCCAGGCTGCAGCGTCCCTCAGCCTCTGCCTCAGCCTGAGCTGCGGTGGCTGTTGAGCTTTATACATTCACCGGAATGTTTAGAAAAGTCAGTGGCGACTTCAGGAAAGACGTGCGCAGGGCTGCAGAGCCGTGGGACTGGGGTGGACCCACACACACGAGTTCTGCAGGAGAAAAGAGCCAGGCGTGGCAGCGCACATCTGTGAGCCCAGCACGCAGGAGGCTGAGGCAGGAAGTTCGCCCGGACCCATAGGGAGGTCAATACCCTGAGCAGCGCAACGCTGCGTTCCAGCCTCTTGTGTTCCCCTGTGAAGCGGACTCCAGTTAGCCGCGGCAGCCCCAGCCTAGAGCCCTTACGTCCCGTCCGGTGGAGGCGCCCGCTCCTGCCGGCTCTGCCTTGCAGATGGAGGGAGGGCGCTCAACGCAGGCAGGAGGCGCGCACCGTGCAGCGGCGCCCCCGGCTGTGCGCGCAGCCCCGTAACCTGGGCTCTCGAGACGGCCGGGACCGTGGATCTCCCCACATCTCCCGGCCCGAACACCCCAGGAGCCCGCAGCCGGAGCCCGCAGCCGCGGGTCGGGGAGGGCTCACGGGGTGGGGTGGCAGGCGGTCAGCAGGGTCCCTGCGCGCCTCTGGGGGCCTCTCTCCCGGGAAGGGCCAGCTCGCTCCCGTCCGCGGATGTTGTCTGTTCTGTGGCCCGGCGCGGCGCTGTGGGGACCCCTGTGCCGTCTCCACGACCCGAGGCCTGGGCGCCGCCTGCACACCCGCCCCGCCCCGCCACCGTCCGGGACCCCACCACCGCGCGGCCCGGTTCGTTCCCGAAGGGGGGTGCGGAGTTTCCTGCTTGGTAAGGACGAAAAGCAGCGGGGTCTGCGCGCCCACGCGCGGGCAGGTGGGGGGCCGGAGCGCGGGGTGCGGGGCCGGGGCCGGGGCGGTGCGGGGCGGGAGGGGAAGCGGGCCGCGACCCCGCCTCAGGAGCTCGGCCCGGCTCTGCCACCAGCCTGGCCTTGGACTCCCTCGGCGCGCTCTGCTGCCGGAGCCGTCGCCTACGTGCTGGGCCTCAGAACGGTCCCGGGTCCCAGCTCCTGGGTCCCGGGTTCCAGGTCGGGCCCTCAGCTCCGCTTGATTTCCAAGCTCTTGGGCCGAGGAACTTGGGTCCAACAGTGGGCGCTGGGCCAACCCCGGGCAACCTGCACCGGGGAAGGAGAGAGCGGGTGAGAGCACACCAGGGCCTCCGGGGGCCACCGGCAGGTGTGTCCAGTCTACAGGGACAGCGGCTGCCGGCTCTGGACAGGGACGCATCCCGCCAGCCAGAAGAAAGGAACTTACATTAGAAATTACCTGACGACAAGCATGGTGACACAGGCCTGTCATCCCAGCACTCAGGAAGCTGAGGCAGGAAGATCACTGCAAATTCAAGGCCAGACCAGGCTACAGAGTGGATTGAATGCTGGTTTGGGCTTAGACTACATATCGTGATCCTGTCTCAAACAAACAACACTTGAGAAGCATTTACATTAGAATTCAGAGAGCAAATTTGTATGTAGAGTCTCCTGACCTGCTTGTGTTGCATTTGAGGACAGTCTTGTAGGGCTGACAACCCTCTGCTGCCAGGCTCTGCTTTGCAGCGGCTACCCAGCCCGGTGTGTGTGCCCTCCTGTTCCGAATGGAGCAGGGAAGCCAACTTTTCCACTGGGCAAGCTGGTGCGCACCTGTGCTCCCAGCACTCAGGAGGGAGGCAGAGACAGGAGGGTCACAGCCTGTTCCAGGGCAGTCTGAACTGCACAGCAAGACCCAGTCTCCAAATAAATAAATAAAAGAATTTTTCCCTTTTGCTTGTCTTTCACAGAGTTCCTACACTGAATCGTTTTCATCAGAGTTGTTTCTAGGGTTCTTGAGCACCTTTTCCCAACAGGACTGGGAGGATTCCAGTTTCTGGTGGCCTGGAGCTGAGCCCTCCCTGAGGTGACCTCAGGTCCTCAGCTGCTCTGGGACAGGAGGGAGGACAGGTGGACACTCAGGCCTGTTCCTGGTGGGGACCGCACCCCTGCCTGTCCTCCACGGTGGGGGCTGGGCAGGGATGTTCTGGGCCTGCTCAGCTGTCCACGCAGAGGGGTGGTGTTGCTGCAGGGAACGACGGGGGAGGAGGCAGAGGCCAGGCCACCTGAGGACGTGGACCCTGGACCCCAGCTGCAGCCACGAAGTTAGAAGTGGACACGAGGACCAGGGAGGTGCAAAGGGACAGCGCTGCCTCCTCCGGTCACTGGACACAGTCACCAAGGCCAGAGGCCAGGACCCAGGGCCAGGCTGGGGCCCCAGGACTTGGGTGTCTGGGGTGTGTGGCTGTCTTTCCCTTCCTTCCTCCCCTTTTTCTGTCTCACCTTGTGTCTTTCATTCTTTCCTTCTTTCTGTCTTCAGTGGCCTTGTTTCCCCACAGGGAGGAAGTGTGACCTCAGCCCCTGGGAGATGCAGGCTCTACTAACTAAGACTCCTGTTTGTGGGCTTGAGATTGTGAGGGGAACACGACACATCCTTGAGAATCATTTGTGTCTGGAAAGAGTTGAGCAACCCAAAGGCCTTTGCACGCGGTGGTTGGCTAAAAATTGCTAAATGATATTTCTTTCTTTTCTGCGAAATGTCAAGTATTGTTTTTTTGGCTTCTGCAAAGGTCAGGATGCTTGAAAGACAAAACCAAAGTTGGCCCAGGAACTCGCTTGGCAACCTCAGGAGTGTTTTCCTGATCAGGAAAATCCAATCTGCACGTGTTCTTGTGCCTCTGCGCTAGACAGGACTGCGGGGGGGGAGGGGTTCACATCTGGGGTACGGAGGAGGGGGCACACAGGGCAGCAGCCTCCTGTGTCTTGTGCGAAAAGGGAAGGAGAGGGATGAAACAGCCTTTCTCACAGGGCACAGCCATCCGCCTGTACGGAGCTACATCTTCTGATAGGGACACACAGGCAGAGTAGCCTGGAAAGGATTGTCACTGGTGGAACAGAGAGTGGTGACACTTTAAAAGTAGCATATGCAGCCAGGCACCATATTGCACACCTGTCCTTCCAGCATGTGGGAGGCTGAGGCAGGAGGATCACCTCAAGGGCAGGGCAACACCCTGCCTCAGAAAAACAGACAAAAGACTGAAGATGTAAAGATTGGTCATTAGCAGTCCCCTCCTGGCCGCCTCTGTCTTTTCCCTTCTGCCAGGAAACTGCCCAGACCTCGGGACCCCAGGCAAGGTGTGGGGATAGTGGGACAATTGATCTCCTTTGTGTCCTGGGTTCAAATTCTGGCTCTGCCACTTCTCACTCTTTCTGTGCCGATGGACAAAGCCACTCAGCAGCCCCGGCCCTGTGTCCGAATCTATAGACGCAAGGAATCGGAAGCTGCCTTGCGTGCCTTCTGGGGGGCTGGGGGGCTCCTGCCTCCAAAGGGCGGCCACACACAGGATGTGTCCTTGTCACTCCTCCGTGTTACTCTTGTTCCTCTTAGTTCTGGTGCTATAGCCTAGCGTATTACCAATTTTGTTTGTTTGTTTGTTTGTTTTGAGACAGGGCCTCTGCGTAGCCCAGGCTGACCTCAAACTCATGGTGATCCTCCTGCTTCAGCCTCCCGAGTGCTGGGATGACAGGCGGGAGACAGTGCCCTACTTCAAAGTTTAAGCAAATATAGGCGTTAACATCGGTGTCTCTGCCTTGAGTTTTGTTTTCTGGGGGCAGGGGTGGGGGCAGTGTGTGGTGGTTTTTATTTTGCCTTTTTGAGCCGGGAGCGAGAGCTGAATCTGCTCTGCGCCCCACAGTTATCAGGGTGACTTACTGACCCACGAGCAGGCGCCTGGGACCCTGCAGGCCCAGAAGGGGTCTGGGCAACAGGACCCTGGATCCGTTACAGCGTGAAGTTGGAACTTGGGCCGAGCCGGCTGCCTGTGCCACCCCTGTGCGGCACCACCTCAGCCCTGTGCCCTGAGCAGGGCACAGCTCCCAGCCAGGACCCAGCACACAGTAGACAAGCTATAAAGGGGCTGCCACGTTACTTAGCAGGGGCTGAGTTGCATGGCCTTAAATTTTCCAGATTTCGAGTGAACGTGCTGATATTGTTGCTGTTGCTGTTGTTTGGCTTTTTGATACAGACTCACTGTGTGGTTCAGGCTGGCCTTGGACTTGTGGGGATCCTCCTGCCTCAGCTTTCCCATAGCTGGGATGACAAGCGTGCACCACCAGTCCTGGAGGTTGAACATGCTTTGCGCTAGAGCTTTTCATGCTGACCAGATCGGCAAATCACGGAAACATACACTGCCAGGAATAACGGCTGCCATGAATAGTGACCACGCTCCTGGCAGGTGCACAGAGCTCTCAGCTGTTCCATCTGCCCTGGGCTGTGGTGCCGTGTCCATTTCTAATCCTGGTGCACTCTCCAGTGTTTCCCAGTCCTCCCTCTGGTCGGGATCCAGCGTCCCATGCAGCACTTCCTGACTGGCTTTCAGGAAGCTCACAGGTGCCTTGGCTCGCGGCCTTGGATTCTGCATTTCCCTCGGTGCCCGGGGCCTGCTTCCTACCCAGCAGATCCGCACCCCAGATCCTTCCCAGAGGCCGCGTTGTGGGGCTGGCATGGGGTCCTGTAAATCCTTGTTGAATTAAGGCTCCTGTTTCAGGTTTCCAGATCCTCTGGTGCTTCCTGGGCTCTGGATTTAGGGAAGTCCCTGGCCTGCAGTGACTCGGGGAGTTTCCACGCCCACAACCCCAAACTGATACTTCCGGTGCAGGGGCCGTGTTCGCATCACACACGGATCCAGTTACCCAGCCTTCTGGGCGAACCGCAGTGGGGTGGCTCGGAGGAGCCGGGAGGAGGAAGCACTGGGTCACAGGGAAGGGTCAAGGAAGGGAGCTGGCGCTGCCATCCCGGACCCCAGTCCCTCGTCCCTTCCTGGGGGCAGAGCCAGCCAGCCCCGCAGCCGGCATTCGGCTGGCTGAGGCTGAGGAGCTGCTGTGCTCTTGCGAGTTTCTCGTGGGAGAATTCCAAGCTGTGACCTCATCTCTGGCGGTACTGAGTGGGGAACAGGATTTGCTGGGATTTGGCTGTCATTCTGGAGGACTGCACGCCAAAGGGTGTGGCGCAGAAGAGCTGGAAGACGCCCCATCTTCTGTGGATGTGCTCTCTCCTTTTAGAGAGGGGCTCTTTCTCCAGCCAAGACTGGTGTTGAACTGACTGCGTAGCTCAGGGTGGCCTCAAACCTAAGACAATCGTCCTGCTTCAGCCTCCCAGGCGCTGGATTGCAGGTGTGCACCACCACACCCAGCTTAATGTTGGAGATCTGAGTTATTCCAAAGACTTTACCTCTTAGGAAAACATCCCCTCAGCTGTCCACAGAGTCCCACAGTGACAAAGCAAAAGCAAGATCTTAAAGACTTGAACCTAGGGGAGGAAATTAGAAAGCAAATTTCACAGATTTCACAGAGATGCCAGGACTCTCCCTGAAGCCATTTAATTCTTTCCTATTTTTGTGATGCAAATTCAGGATGCATTCAGAATCAACCCACTCACCCGACCTCCTGGCCTAGCACTTGCTGCTGGGTGTGGCCCCTCCAGTGTAGGAGAGTCCCCAAGGGGAGCTGTGCAGATCCCCACGCCCGCTTAGGTTGAGGAGCACGCACAGCCAACAGGATGCGCATGGGCTTTTCAGGTGGTTGTGGGAGCCGTGTGGCTTGTTGACATAAACACCTGCGATTCCTTCCGGTCACAGGACCTTTAGGTCCTTCCGTGGCCCTAAAGTGCCTCGCGATGGTTTTACTGAGTCTGATCCAGGAAGCCACACAGCGCCCCTGGGCCCTGGGGAAGGGATGGCTTCTCCTTCAGGTGTCTGCCGTCGCCCCTTCCTGTGCAGTGGGAGATTCGGGAAGCCCCGCAGGCAGCAGGAACCTGAACTGCTGGGAGTGCTTTGGGCCTCCTATCTGTGTTCTTCGCTAAGCTTTCCTCGCACAGAGCACAGAGTGGGAGGACTTTGGATTGCAGGTGCCAGCCAGCCCTGGGGACACCAGCTGCGTCCCACCTCTGGCGCAGTACCTGTGAAATGGGGAAGGTAGCAGCCAATCAAAGCAGCTGCTGCAAATGTGAGGTCTGTGTGTTCACATCCAAAACACGAGAGTGCAGAGTTGCAGTGACACCACTGGAAAGTAAAATAAAATAAAATAAAATAAAATAAAATAAAATGTCACCGGAGTGTGCAGTCACAGCAACCACGAAGACAGACTTCTTTGGGAGCCTCTTCACGTTTATGGCAGTTGCTTGCAATTCCCTTTGTAAATAAAAGTGATAAAGCAGCAAACGTTTGAAGGTAGGCAGTATGAGAATAATAGTACAGAGGGGTATGCGGATATTACAGTCCAAAGAAAGACGCTAAGTGGAAAATTAAAATGTAGGAACTCTCAACAGTATCTTTTCTAAAAGTACTTTTCAGAGCTTCAGAATTCTAGTTAAAATGTTTTTAAAAGTGTACGTAGAGTCCTTATAAAAGGTGAATCAGGGTGGAATGTGGTAGTGCCAGCCTATAATCCCAACACTCAGAAGGCTGAGGCAATAAGATCGCTGTGAGTTTGAGGCCAGCCTGAACTGCACAGTGAGACCCTATTTACAAATAAACAAAGCAGCGAAATAGAAAAATACCTTTCAAAAGAGCATGGTAAAATAGCGCTCTCTTCCCTAAGCAAGGTAATGCCGGCTTTAATTAGAAATTACAGCAGGCCCCCCGCAAGAGCAGGCCCTCTAGGGCTCCACTCTGCTGAAGTGCCTGGTGTAATCCACTTGCCGGAGACAGAAGGAACAGCAGGGGCTGGGGAACGGGTGTCACTGTTAGTGCTGGGAAAATGTCACTTTTCAAGACGAGAGACATCTGAGAGGGACAGTCACGATGGCCGTGCAGCCAGAGAACACATGGCAGACTCCCGAGCCTGCACGCACGAGTCAAGATGGTCCACGCTGTGGGGGTAGAAAAGAAACGATCCTGTTTCGTTACCTGCAGACCCTCTCCTGCATGTAAAAGGTCACCGCCTCACTTCTCTGTGGCTCAAGACATGTTCCTCTGTCAGGTCCTGAGGGACACTGTTTTCGTTTTGCATTTGGTTCTCCTCACAATATTCCATCTAGGGTGGTAACGGTGAACCTCTGGAGACCAAGCACCCAAACTGCCACCCCAGACTCGCTTGTAAATTGCCAACACTGCCATTCAACCTGAATACTGGGATCTTAGTTTAGGAAAAACAAAACAAACAAAAAACGGCTCATACTTGAACACCCTTCGTCTTAAAAGAAGAACAAACCGCACTGGTGCCCTAGGTTCGCCACCATGGGTGAAGGTCACCCGTGAGACTTGTCTGCCTGGCTGGCCTGGCCCTGCCTTCTTAGAGCTGGAACAGCTTGTGTGTGTGGCTTCCTTTGGGTGCTCTGTGTTTCTAGGGCTCGCCTTGCTTTAGCCCCACACGTGTGATCAATGGATCTCCAGCTTCAACTGCTCCCTACAAGTGGAAGCCCCCTCTGCCCCCAAGTCACCTCTCTCGGCCTTCCTGTCTCTGCTTCACCCATGGCCTGACTGCTTCCATATCCGAGTGTCGCCCGCAGCATCTCCAGCACTGTGTGATCGCCGCCATTGTCCTCCTCTGACCAGTCTCACCCTCCTCTCCCTCGGTCTCTCGCTGACCCCCAGCGCCTCCCTGGCCTCCAGCCATCCTGAGCCCCTCCTCTGCTCCTGAAAACAACCCCCAAAGCGAAGAGCCTTTGCAAAGGCAGCGGGATTGTTTTCGCAGCACCGGGCAGAGCATTGCCTGACCTTGCTGGCGGCAGGCAGTGAGAGAATTACTTTTGCCTTTCTCTTTTCTGAGCTAGCAGATACCCAGAGACAGGTGCTGCTGTTGCATCTCTGTCCCAGACCCCCTGCCACCCATCCTCAGTAAGTGTTGAGTGGATGGATCCACAGACGAATGAACAGTCCAGTGAATGCTCAGCATAGTGATGGGCTTGGGGACCTGTCCCTCACAGCGGCTCGCCCTGAATTCAGAGGACACCTCAGCACTGCCACCCCGCAGCCCCAGCTCCCCAGCCAGCACACGCAGTGCACAGCATGCAGCGTGCACCGAGACCTCACCAGGCGTCACCTCGTGGACCCGTCGCAGAATTCGGGGCCACTGTCAACCTAGACGTCGCCACGCGGCCCATGGCCGTCTTTCATTTTCTCTGGACTAAGATCGGGGCAGCTCGTTCTGGGTGTCCCAGGGGCAGAATGATTTAGCATGTTTGGACGTCACACTCATGGGTCAGGGCTCTCTCTGGAGTTCATATCCTGTTTTATAAACAAATCTGGTTGACATTTATCCTCGGGAGGTGCCTCATCTTCTCTGATGCAGGATCTTGATGCGTGGAGCAAGGAGAGGAAGAGTCAGGGCCGAGGATCTATTTAAAACGCCCTCCCGCTGCGGTCTCCTCCCACTGCCCAGGTCATCAGGCAGCTCTGCAGAGCAGCGAGCACTCTGCCCGCCTGGCTTCTCGGATCCCCGGCCCGGCCTGGCCTGGGCGCCTCACTGTCCTCATGACAGTAGGACACAGTATAGTGTGTTTTCTCTCAAGTGTATTTTAGAGGCAACTTTTATCTTTGGGAACATCAAAGGTCAGAGTTTGCTCTTTAGCTTTGTGGGCTCCAAAACATCTTGATTTGGACAGATTTCCAGAGAGCTGATTCACAATTCAAACACGATGTCTTTATTTACAGCCAGATGTGTGCATGGCTGAGGAAGTGGACCTGTTGTCCAAAGTAGATTTGTGGGTTTAACACTCTTTGGATTAAAGCCCAAGAGGAGACAGAATAGGAGATCTATAACTAGGTTGTGCTCTTAAACTGTTTTTTTTTTAATTAGACTATTTAATTCTAAGCAGACCCCTTGTCACTTTGTACCATTCCGTGGTGCCCTTGCCTGTGCAGGTGTGGAAATTGGAAGCCCAGCTGCAGGCTGAGCCTGGAATCCAGGGGTCCTCGGAGACATCTCTGCACCGCTCGCAGCCCTGCTGCCCCCTGACCTGGGAAAAGAGGCTGGAACTAGAGAAGGTCTGGATTCTCTAGCATCGGTGCAGTTAATAAGGAAACAGACTAAAGGAATGTCTCCGTTAAGGTCAAGTCATCTGACAAAGCCCTTGTCACTTTGGGGAAGAAGGGGGCTCAGGTATCTCCAAATTTAAAAAATGCAATAGGCCATCAAGAGGTTGGAAAATGAAGATCCGGCAGATTCCTGGTTCCTGGGGTGACCCGATCGCCATTTGCCACTGGTGTCCTGAGAGGTTCTGTTCTTTCCAGAACGAGTTGTTGACCTGAAGTCTTTGTGACAGGTAGTCAGAAACCATCTGACATTGCTGATAAATTTGAACTTTTTCCATGCCATAGTTGCACAGGCACGGATCGGAGTTTAGGTTCTTCCTGAGAAGAACCGTGTTGGATCCCGAGTGCCCCACAGATCCACACAAGCGGGAGGGGTTTGAATGGAGGGCGCTGCCTTCAGGGTGCAGGCTGTGCAGAAGGATGACGTGTGTGTGGATACCCCTGACTCGGCTTCTTGTGCTGAAGTGGACAGAGGCGCGAGATCCGGCTTGAACCAGGCACAAATGCGGGGGTCACACAGCAGTGGGGTCCCAGCCCCAGTGTGCCACATCCCCATGGACAAGGTAGAAGCCAGCCCGGGATGTGGCAGGGGACATCATAGGCCTGGCCGGGGAAATCGGCCTCATCCGTGTCCCTGTCTCACGGGAGTGGCTGTGGGCCACCTTTGCTGGGTCGTCTGAAATGCCACACGTGTGCTGTCCATGGAGTGGAGCACTCTGATTGCCACAGCACGTGAATATGAATACACTGCTTTGGTGAAAGGCGTGGCCTCCTTCAACAGACCTGGAATGTCTCTTCACATTTTTAAAAATTTATTTATATTTTTTGTCCCAGGAATTGAACTTGGGACCTTGCACTTGGCAGGTGCTATGCTGCTGAGCTATATCCCCGGCCTCTCTTTGCGTTTTTTAAAAGAGTAATGATTTTCTTTCTCTGTTTTATAAATCCTTTGTCTTAAAAGTTTATTGTTTATTTGTTCTAAAATCCACAACCTACATTCAAATCCCTTCATAAGCTACGCAGTCTCATGGAAGGGTGATAAAACTGAAAGTCAACCTTTTTGTAAACCACTTTCTGCATGAGCAACTCATAAAACAGCACACAGGAAGCTGTGGGGGGAGGCTTGGGGTTCAATTCCTTAATTTAAAAAAGTGTCTTTTTTAGGCGTAGGTGTTGCCTCATATACTTTAAACTTCCTTTTAAGTGACTAAAGTGATACAGCTGTCCACATGCTCCAAGGGCTTTAAACGCATGTGCACACACACAGTCTGGGGCCCCCGGCCCTCAAGGCAGTGAGGAGCACCCCAAACCCTGAGGGAGACCATTCTTAGCCACTCGGAGTGGAGGATGATGGACTCAGCACATTTAGGGGGACTGAAAATGATGGGGGTCCCCCTGCCTGGCTTGTGGAGGCCAAGGCAGGGCACAGTGGCAGAGGAGACCCCAGACACAGGAGGTTTGCAAATGGTGCTGTCCGCTTTGAGGTCCCCGGGAACTGAACCTCAGCAGTGTCCTCCCCTGAGGTTTTGTGCAGCCACTTGGTCCCCAGCGCTGTCTTGAAGGGTGACCTGCCCATGCCCAGGGAAGATGCACTGTCTGGAGTGGGCTTTAGACCACACCCTAGCAGGACAGCACCCAGCCGGGCCGGGAGACCAGTGCCCACCCTGCAGAATACTCTGCCACCAGCTCTGCTTGGTCTGGGCCTTCCAAGGTCCCCTTACATCCCGGAGCAGCGGACCCTCTGCTGTAGGAATGTGGGGAGCAAAGACTTAAATCTGCCGTGGAAAGGATGAGAGAAGCTGTGTGCAAAGCCTTCTGGCAGTGAAAGGGATAGTATCGTACTTTTATAATGCAGGTACACAGTTCAAATAAAAATAAAGGTATAGCTTACCTCTATTTTTATTTGAACCTCATGGAAGTATCAGTATTCTCATTTTTATAGATTAAAAAACTGAGGCTCGTGTAAAGTACAACTGAATATAAAAATATTAGCAATTAAAACTAAGCTAGAAAGTCGTTTTCACCGAGTCATTCCCCTCCCAGGTCTTCCTGAAAGAGATGCGCACGTGGGCCAACAGTACTCCGTGCGCATCTGTGTTCATAGCAGCACAGCTCGTAATAGCTGCGCCTTAGAAGGGTCCTGTATGTCCACCAGCAGATGACAGCGTAAAGCAGGGGAGGCAGTGACACACCGTGGTGTACCACTGGCCATAAGGAAGAAGAGCCAACCTCAGCTACCCGCAGCCTTGGCCCCCAGGACCAAGAGGCTGGATGGCTGTGTCCCTTGCCTGCCCGGCGCCCATGGCACCCAGCAGCAGGAAAGGAATAATTAACATTAATAAAAAGCTGAGTCAGCAGCCTAGATTCAGAATCCCAAAGCCAGCAAGTTGGTCACATATTGCGATCTGAGGTTTCCTCTGCAGGGTTTACCCAGCCCAAACCCAAGCCCATGCCCAGACGCAGCCTGCTGCTGTGCTGCAGTACTGTGCTTACACAGGAAAACACGGCCAGTCTAAAGAATGGGGTGTGTGTGTGTGTGTGTGTGTGTATTTTTGAGACAGAGTCTCACTGTGCAGTTCAGGCTGGCCTTGAAACTCACAGCGATCCTCCTGCCTCAGCCTCCCAAGTGCTAGGATTACAGGCGTGCACCACCCCACCTGGCTTCACATTTCTAACTTCTCTATGTTTTCTTTTTTGTTCGTTTTCCCTCCACACTAAATATGAACTTAGTCTGCTTTTAAATTTTTTAAATGAAATTATCCATAGATTTTTAGAGATTTTTCCAGAAAAGCAGTTTTCCCAGAAAGTATCACCAGCAACGTCCTAGTGCAGAAGAGATCTGAAATGATTTCTCCCTCAGAAACAAGTGGGGCACCAGCTCTTACCAGTTGTGAAGCTGAGAGCCAGCAGTATTCCCGAAACATGTGCCCTGCTCCCTAACTTCTGGGATGAGCGTTCATTTCTGTTAAAGGCTCTGTTTTCTAAAACCTATATGTGCAAAGATTGCAAACACTGCACCTCTGCAGGGGCTTTGATCTGTGGGAGCCTCAGGGGGCCAGTGTTGCCGCTAGTGTGGATAAACCTTTATCGGTCAGGGCACAGTGACACCTGCCTTTCAGCAGAGGGGGCTCCACTGCGTGGGTTCAGTCCCTGCTTCAGACCAGTTCAGGGGAGACTGTGCCTAAAGTCAGGCCGCCGTTGAGGTCACCTTTGATGTTTGATTAAGTGCCCTGCGGTGAAATCAGCAATTTCTCAAACGTGGACGAGGTTAGATTCTTCCTGCTGAAAGCAGTGGGGAACATACCTCTTTTTAGTGTGTCTTTTTCACCAGCCCGTGTTGGAGCCCACGGCGACCACACCCACCATGGGGTGTGAACCCACCGTTCCTCATCCCCTTCCCCCAGACCCGGCCTCTTGGTCCCTTCCCTTTTGCAAAAGATCTGTCTCCCTCTTGCCTGTGACCTGTTGTTCACTCTGCGCTTTCATTGATGTATACTTTGGGTTCTCATCTGAGAGAAGCCACGCGGTGCTTAAGCTACCGCGTCCGGTTTAAGGTGTGTCTTTAGCTGACCAGTGGCCTTCGATGATGTGTGGGACAGGTAGGACACAGCGACCAAAATTGGGCCTCTCCAAAGGGACAGTGGCGATGCGGAGACCTAAAAGTTAAGAGAAAGGGGACCCATGTTGGTCTCGAATTACAGGAAACTCTGGATCCCTCCGACACTCTCAGCACTTAACAGATGGAACCCCCGGGGGCCACGAGTAGTTTAAACCTGAACTGAACTCTGCGCTGTGCAGTCCTGCTGTGAAGAGTATGGCCGCACCTGTGATCTCAACACTCGGGAGGCTGAGGCAGGAGGATGGCTGAGTCCAAGGCCAGTCTGGGCTACACAGTGAGGACAAGGCCAGCCTGAGTTACCAGCAAAACAGTGTCTCAAAAAAGAGAGAGAGAGAGAGAGAGAGAGAGAGAGAGAAAGTGCGTGGGGTAGGAAACATTCCCTCCAGGCGTTAACATCCAGTTATCAAGCCCTGACCCTCCAGGCCCAGGACCCGGGCTCCAGCCCTGCCCTGCCCCTCTGCTGTCCTCCTGTCCCTCCTGACTCCCATCGTCATCGCGCGGCCCCTCTGCTGACCAGGTCCTCTCCTCCCGTGCACCCCATGCCTCGTATCTCGCCTGCAGCTGCTGCCCCTTCACTGCCCCTTCCGGTTCGCGCTCGGCTCTGCCGGGCGGCGTCTTCCCCACGCCAAGACCCCGCGTGTCACACCTGCCTCGAGCCTCGGGGCCCATCCGGACCTGAAAATGGCCCCGAGACCATCAGTCCGGCCGTGCGGACTGGGTCTGGCTTTCCACTCCTCTCTGTCCCGGCACCAGGCCACCCGCTGTGTCCCCCTGCACCCCATAATCGAGACTGCGCTCCGAGGCCGCCTCTCCCTGGCCAGAGCGCTGAGGTGACTTCAGGAGAGCTGCACATGGCTCTTAAGGCTCTGCTTTCAAAAAGGCAATGCAGGGAAGGGGGCTCTCCCCGCCCTCCGAAGGCTGAGACAGGAGGGTCTTGAGTGTGAGGCCCACAGGCCGGGTTACACAGTGAGTTCAAGGCCAGCCTGCGCCGCGGAGCAAGTCCTAAGGGTGGCACAGTCCCCTGAGTGACTTGCCCTGAGTGGGTCTGAGAAGCAATTGGAAGTCCGAGGCCTCCGGGCCTAGGAGCCGCAGTGCCCGGGAGAACTGGGGAGAGCGTGGGAGCGGGAGACGGCTGCACAGGAGACGGCTGGGCAGGAGAGCCAGAGCCCCAGCCTCCGCGCCCCCTCGTCCGCCAGGGCTGGGAGCATTTCTGCTCTCCCAGCCTCCCCGGATGTTGCCCAGGGAGATTAAATTCCTGAATCACGAGGAAGACAGCTGGGCCGGGGGGACACACAGTCCGTGAAATCCAGTCCAAAGGCTTCTGAAAGCGGCGTTCATGGCTGCAGTCGGAGGACTGAGAAAATAATCAAAGCAGCAACCCAGACAGGCCCCCCCTCTGCGCCAGCCTCAGGAAGGCAGGGCACGGGGCCTTTTCCTGTGCGCCCGCCCGGCTCAGGCCACCCCGCAGATGTCACCCAGCCTGGCCTCGGCTGCTTTCCTTCCCGTCCCAGCGGCGCACGTTTCCTGGACGCAGCTAGACGGTTCCAAATACTCACTGCATTTCCTCAAAGCCCAGGCCACCTCGACATGCACGTTTCCAGCAGGCGATCCCTCTCCTGAACCATGCAGGCTGCACCCAAAAACAGGCGGGAAGGAGCACTGGTGACCTGGGGCCCTGGGGTGCTGCACCCTGACCCGCACCACCCCCTGAGCCTGCGATCCCGGCCGCCTGCCCCGCTCCCCCTGCTCTGTGTGTTGTGGGGCAGTGTCACCAGGTCTCTCTGCCGACGTCACGGTGTCATCCGTGTGAGACTCAAATTCCCTCGGCCGACATGGTGGACGGCGTGAATCTGTCCGGGGGAGCATGTTTCTGTTTATTTTGGTGTGGTGATTGGACCAGTGTCTTTTAAACTATTTCCAGCAGATGCACCACTGATTCTAAGGTGTACTTTTATGTATGAAAGCAAGGTGCCCGTTGGGTAGAAGGCGGGGGACTGAGTGTCCCAGAAACAGAGCCAAGGTCCACAGGGAACGCGCAGCCCCTCGGGCTGTCCTCTCATCCCACATCATGTAAACCCTAGCACTGTGGGAGGCTGAGGCAGGAGGACCACCAGTTTGAGTCTAGCCCAGGCAACTTAGTGACTAGTGAGACCCTGTCTCAAAAAAGAAAAAGAAAAGAAGTTAAAGTTGGAGATGTAGCTCAGTGCAAAAGCCCTGGGTTTAATGCTCAGGACCCCAAGTAATAATAATAATAATAAATGTTTGCAGTTCGGTAGGCTCTGTGTATCTCCTCCCTCCCTCTCCTCTTTCTCCTCTTCTTCTCCTTCTTCTGCCTGCTGAGGCAGGGTCCACGTAGCCCAGGCCGGCTGACCTCTCGGTGCTTCTCCTGCCTCAGCCTCCCAATGCTGGGATTCCAGGCATGCGCCATGTCTGTATTTTCTAACAGGTCTTTGCACATTAAGCTTTTATTCTTCAGTTAGAGTCTTGGTTTTATTTTTGCGGATGAATTTAAGAATGTGCGTATCTGGGCAGATTCTTGCTGGCGTTGGAAATGTAAACCCCAGATGCACGGAGAGCAGAGAAGGAGCCCGCCTGTGTCTTGGGCCACCTGCCGGTGGACATCCGTCACCCAGCTCTTTAGGCCTGGGGCTCCCTTGGGGGGATGGGCAGGAGGGTGGGTGGCCAGGGCTGCAGCCCTGTGGTTCCTGTTCCTGGTCAGGGTTAGGAGGGCCCTGCGTGCTGCGTGCTGCGGGCTGAGGTGGCAGGAAGGAGCCCCGCCCCCATCATTGTCCCCACACAGGACCAGGCGCAGGGTTTCAGGCCCGAGGTCTGGGTAACAGTGGGACTCCTGCGCCGCAGCTGGCGTGGGTGCGGCGCCGGCCGGGACTTGCGCTCAGGCGCAGGGCCTACTCTCTCCCAGGGCCTCTACGTGTTCGTGGTGTACTTCGTCCTGCACAACCAGACGTGCTGCCCCATGAAGGCCAGCTACACAGTGGAGGTGAACGGCCACCCGGGCCCCGGCTCCGCCTTCTTCACTCCCGGGAGCGGGATGCCAGCCGCGGGTGAGGAGGTCAGCAAGTCCACGCAGAACCTCATCAGCTCCATGGAGGAGGTGCGGCGCCCCCCCCTCCCCTCCCCCCTCCCCTCCCCCTCTCCTAGCTCTTCTCTCTGTGACCCCCTTTGTATCTCATAGGGAGCATTATGGAAGCGATACCAGGTGACCCTTAAGTCCTTTATCTGCTGGTATCCTCTGCTCCATGTCCTTTTTGGCGGGATGTTTTCGGGAGTTTATCCTGTTTGTGTGTGTCAGTACACCTTTGCAGTGCGCGCTCACCTCTGGTGGATTACATCACGGTGCATTACATCACGGGTGGATTACATCACGGGTGGATTACATCATGGGTGGATTACATCACGGATGGATTACATTATTCGTGGCAGAATGTTTCTTAAACAAGGCCATCATTGGTCATCTTTGATATTTGGTTAAATACGTTATGATGAAATCCATCATGTCTAAAAAATGTTTTAGATTAGATTTTTCCTTTTAAAATCAATATAAAGAATGTCTTTGTTTTTTTGTTTTGTTTTTTGGTTTTTGTTTTGGTTGTTTGAGACAGGGTCTGGCTGTGTAGCCCAGGCTGGCCTTGAACTCACAGCAGTCCTCCTGCCTCAGCCTCTTGAGTGCTGGGATCACAGGTGTGCGCCACCACGCTGGGTTTTTAATGTTTATTTTTATTAGTGCAGGTTCCCAGTGCCCAGTGATCCCACGCCTCGTGGGGAGTTGGTGCGCACACAGAACACGTCTTCATTCTTCCTCCAGGTCCCTTCCACCTCTCAGTCCCCTTCGGGTCACACAAGTCTCTCTCCCTGCTTCCCATTAGCTATCGAACTTGGCCTCAGCTTGCCAGGCAGACGCTGTGCTGCTGAGCTGTATCCCTGGCGCTGGCTTTCACTCATTCCTACTTTGGGCTTCTCCTAAAGAGACCCGTGCAACACTGCCACTCGCTCCTGTGTCTGATTTATCTCCCGAACACCTTTTCCCCTGGGTCACCGCTTGCGGCTGGCTCAGTCTCCTCACGGCCCCGTGCGCCCCACTGACTAGCACCGGCCCTGCGGTGTAGGATGCGCACTTTCTCAGCCAGGGCCACCTCAGAGGGGTTTGTGCCCTGGCAGAGTGGGAGCCAGGAGGGCACAGAGCGGGGTGGCCCCCAGGATTCTGCCCTCCACCTCCCTTTGAGCGTGCATATCCCATGGTCTCGCCGTTCTGCAGCAGCTCTGGGGTCCTCTCTCCCGAGTGTCTTTAGCTGCCCTGGCCTGGCTGCCTCCATGTCCTAGGTCCTCTGTTTTCTCTCTGTGCCCGGTCTGACTCTGAGGAAGAGGTAGAGACTGCACAGCGCCAGCTCTGGCGACCAAGATGACGTGGACAGATTGTAAGGTTTTCACAGCCCTGCCCTTCTGTTGGCTGGCATCCGGCAGTGGCATTCACTATACCTTTTATCCAGACTTTTAAAGACCCTCATGAAAGAAGACTTCAGAGCTGCTTCAGAAAGAGCCAGGTGTGCTGCTGGGCATGCGTAATTGCAGCATTGGGGAGGCTGAGGCAGGAGGATTGCTGCAAGTTCGAGGCCAGCCTGCACTACATAGCGAGTTCAAGGCCAGCCTAGACTGCATAGTGAAACCTTGCCTCAAAAAGACAACAACAACGAAAGCTAGTTGTCTTTCTCCACACATGCCAGCCAAGAAATCCACATAGTGTTCAGATACAGAAATTACATAAAGTCAGCATTATAGTTCTGCATTTTATAAAAGCTGCAGCCTTTCGCCAGGTCTTGAGAGGCGAGGAAGGAGGAGTTACTGACGCGGTCTCTCCCCCCCCCGTGCCACCCACAAAGGTGCCCCCCGATTGGGAGCGTGTGTCCTTCCAGCAGGCCAGCCAGGCCAGCCCCGACCTGAAGAGCGGCTCACAGAACGGTGCCACCTCCCCTCCCCCGGGCGGCTTCGGCCAGGGCTCGCTGGCCGAGGACCAGGAGTCCCAGGAGTTCGATGACCTGATCTTTGCGCTGAAGACCGGTACGTGCACTTCTGCCTCCTTCCAGCCGAATCACAGAATTTCATCTTGCACAACCTGATTCTCAGACCCATGCCTAGTCCCTGCCAGCCCTCCTGAGACTGTTTTATCCTTGGCATCAAATAGAACACAAAAATAATGTACAATTTGCTTTTAAGAAAGCAAAAGCCATACTGTGATTAAATGTAAATATCTCTGTCCAGGAAGCTTCTAGAGCAGGAGATACTCTGAAGGTAAGTTCAGCAGGAGGGAGTTTTGCCTCTGACCTACCAAAGAGACCTTTTGGTTTCTTGAGACAGGGTCTCACTATGTAGTTCAGGCTGACCTTGAAGTCACTCTGTAGCCCAGGAAGTGATCCTCCTGCCTCAGCCTCCCAAGTGCTCGGATTTCAAGCATACCTCACCCCAGTGGCTCAGTTGATTCTTGAGGAGTATATGAGCTTTAAATAGGCCAGGCGAGGAGGAGTGGCTTACTGGTGGAGTAAGTGGGGTTACCAAAACCTGAAGGCTTCAGTGTACAGCCAAGCTTCAAGGGGGCCCGGGAGCCAGGCAGCAGCAGGAAGGCCTGACACATGGCACTGCAGTGGCTGCTGGGCTCCCCTGTCAGGTGCCAGGGAGCACCTCTTTGAGCCGGCCATAGCCAGGCCTGAGTAGGAGGATCCCCCGGCCATTTGGGCAACTGCAGAGATTCACAATGCACATTATCATTTTAGCAACTCTGAAACTTCCTAGAGCCTGGTGAGGTGCCATATGCCTGTCATCTCAGCCCTGGATGGGCTGAGGCAGGAGGATCTCTGCACCCATCAAAACCAGTTTGGGCTACATGGCAGGACCCTGTGTCCAAAAAAAATTTCCTAAAGCAAAGAAACCATTTAATTCAACCTGTTGTCCCTGTAACATGAGCAGTGAGTGGTCATTCTAGGGGAACATAACACTTGACTAGTATTTTGCATAATGTGAAAATACCATCCAGTTGTTGCAGCTTTGTCTACAGTGGAAGGAGGAGTTCAGGCTGAAATCAGACGTGATGGCTCCTGAATATTCAGCGCAGAAGCCAGGCAGGGCCGGGGAGGCAGCATCCGGGATGCATCAGTGCAGAGATCCTGTCTGTAGCTTGGTCTGAGAGAGGGGAAGAAGAGATGCGGAAGGAATCGGGAGAGGAGGGAAAGAGAGGGTGGGAAACACAGGAAAACATAGCTCGACACAGTGAAGATTTGTCCTCGTCACTTTCCTCTTTGCTATGTGACACTGTCCCCAACAGCCGCATCTGAAAGGAAAGGTTCATTTTGGCTCCTGTTCAGGCCCATGGTCTGCCAGGTCCAAGAAGAGCACTGCAGAGGAGCCTGGAGGGAGCTGTTCCCAGCAGGGTGACCGGAAGCTGAGAGAGCGGGGAGGAGCTGGGAAGGGAGATAAACCCTTCCAGGCCACGCCCCCGAGACCACCTCTTCCAACCAGACTTGAAGGGGAAAATAAACCCCTTGCGAGGCCACACCCTCACTGTCGCCTCTTCCAATCAGGCTTGGGGGAAGATATAAACCTACCAGGCCACGCCCCATGGCTGCCTCTTCCAATCAGACCCCGCCTCTTAAATTAGTCATCTGGGAGCCCCTATTATCAGTCCACTGGGCAAAGCCCTGCCTCTGAGTGAAAGGAGGCTTTCGCTGGCAGGCAGGCGACATCTAGCTATGAAGTGTGACAAGAGTGACCCAGAGAACATCTAGCTATGAAGTGTGACAAGAGTGACTAGAAGAGTGACCCAGAGAACCCGCGGTAAAGTCAGCGAAGAGGGCTTCCGGAGGAGGAATCCGGGGAGAGAACATTGGGGCAGCAGGGCACTAATGGGCTGCAGACCACACTCAGGGCAGGTGGTGTCCCCTGCTCGACGTGCAGTGTCCAATGACACCAGAAACATGAAGTGAATTCTTGGAGCATCATTCAATTAGATCCCTGGGTTACATATGGAGCAAGTATCAGATGCATTTGCCTGGGGAATGCTCGGAATGACTCGCTGACTTACAGATTAGTGGAGCATTCGTTAGGGTTTCCTGAACTCACCCGCCAATAAATACTTCCCAAGGTTGAAATCACAGTCACTAGCATGGGCTCCCTGTATTTTTAGAAAAGAGACTATAATAACCAAGCATCCCCTCCCCTGCACGTTCCATCAGGGAATAGGGTCAAATGAAAAAGCCATCTACACGCCCTTCTGTATGCAGAAGAATTTACAATTGACCTGCAGGCCACACTCAGCCAATATTTTAAGGCTTTTGGAGCCTACATTAAAAATGTAGTGATAGCCCATAAAAATCCAGAATTTCTGGGAAAAAAAAATCTAGCCGTGGGGCGCTTAAATCTGTCGCACACTGGGTGATTGGACCAGAGCACCAGTGGCCCTCCACAGGAGCACGGTTTGTCCGGCACCCTCAAACCCATGTCCCTGCTTATGGCAGCCCCCAACCTGCCTCTGCACTTGTGGCCCCCTGGGGCTACTCCAGGCCAAGTTCTGACCATCTCCCACGCGGGCTTCATCCCAACCTGTAAACAACTGTCAAAAACCCGGGACCCCTGTGCGTACATTTAAATAAACATTTAAAGTTTTGCATCATAAGTTTAAATAGTATCAAGTGATACGAAATTCACTGCCTTATAAATTTTAGTGTTTTAAAGCACTAAACATCCTTCATTGTTCTTTTAAATTAAGCTACAGGTGTCTCGGGCCCTTCACAGCTTGATAGTGACACAGGGCCGCCACATGATGTAGGGGAAATGGAGGCAGCTCCCAACCTACTGGGATCTGATACACTCGAGTTCGTGCTTCCCGAAGTCGAAGAATGAATTCTGAGGAACCGTGGAGGTTAAGAGCCAAAGTAAACCTGTCCTCCTTTTAGTTACAAGTCTCGGGTATTTTGTCACCGTGGTAGAAAGCTGACTGACACCAGGGCTACATAGTCAGCAAACATTAAATTCCCAGTGCTTCCATGTCCTGGCTGGGGTCTCCTTTGGGACTCTGCGTGGCCTTGTTTGTCCACGATGGCTCGCCCGTGAGCGTGGGCCTATGGAAAGTGTCTGGTGTGGTCTGGGTTTGTTTCATGGTAGGGATTCTTTGTTGGTTCAGTTGGTTGTCAGCTTGAAAACAATTTTAAATGTTCACAATATAGTCTGCCAAAAAGTAATTCATAAACCTGGAAAAGCAAAGCGCGAACAAATGTTAATACCAGCCTTACTGAGGTGTCGTGAGGTGCAGAGCTGCCTTTGGCCTCTGCAGTCAGAGGCGCTGGTGGAGGCCGCAGCTCCCAGGCACTGGTCGGCGCGGAACCGCTGACGCGCATGCGTCTCAGCCCTTGGGTCCGCTGGGCTGGGATTCTGGGCTCGCAGGGTGAGGGGGAGCTAGGGCTTGCAGGCAGAGGCGGACCCCGAACCTCACGGAAGCAGCAGGATGAGCGTGGCTCCGGGATAGATTCCTCTCACACTTTGGGTTAAAGGATGGAAAACAAAAATACCTTTTGGAAAATCACAATCCTTACCTGAGTGTGGTGGCACACGCCTGTGATATCAGCAGTCGGGAGGCTGAGGCAGGAGGATCGCCATGAGTCCGAGGCCAGCCTGGGCTGCACATCAAGACCCTGTCTCAGAAAGCAGACCAAAAAACCATCAAATCTCAACCCTGTCTGCAAAGCGAGTGAGTGCCAAGGCATAAGAGGCTGCTGCCCCTGGGTGTCACGCCGGGTCCTCTGTCCCCCGCTCCTCCCCTTGGGGCAGCCTCAGATCTTGCTCGCCCACCTCAAGCTGCCGGCTGGAGCCACACTTGCCATCCCCTCCTAGCTGCTGTTGTTTAGAAATAGGGTCTCGCTATGCAGCCCAGGCTGGCCTTGAGCTTACAGCGATCCTCCTGTCTCAGCTTCCCAAGTGTTGGGATTACAGGCGTGTGGCATCCACCCGTCTAACTCCGTGTCTTCAGAAGTTGATTTCTACCTTGAAAAACAGTCAGTTTAAAGACAGTTCCGTCACTGTGAGTGTTCGTATTGCCCATGTATTTGCCTTGCTCCTGTGGGGGAGTCATGTTAGGCTCGCTGTGACTCGATTCTTCCTCCATTTGCATCAGTCCCTGCTTGCAGTGCAGCGGAGGCGGGGAGCCGGCTGCTGCCCCTCATGGCTCCATGTTGTCCCTGTCCCTGCAGGCGCCGGCCTCAGCGTGAGTGACACGGAGTCCGGCCAGGGCAGCCAGGAGGGCGGCGCGCTGAGCGACTCGCAGATCGTGGAGCTGCGGCGGATCCCCATCGCTGACACGCATCTCTGAGCACTGTGGAGTGGGCGTGTGGGTCTGGAGAGGAAGGCGCCCCCCCCACCCGCGGAGCTCCGTGCCGGCCGGTGTGCTGCCCAGCCCTGCATGCTTTCTAACCCCCCCTCTCCCCACTTGGCTAACTTTGTCTAATGACAGTGATCAGTAAAAGCAATAGGCCCCATTTGTTGTGATCCAGCCTCGTTATTTACAAACGAGTGTTTGTAAACAAAAAGCAAAGGATGCCCAGATAAGGCCAAGCACCCCCACGCGGGCCTTTTCTCATCAGTATAAACTATCCCAAGATTATGCAGCTAGAAGGCAAAATTTAATTTCTGAAAAAACAAAATTATGGCCAGGTGTGATGCACATGGGTGTAGTCCTAGCACTCGGAAGGCTGAGGCAGGAGGATCTCTGCAAGTCTGAGGCCAGCCTGAACTGCACAATGAGACCGTCTCAAAAATCCAAAGAAAAAGCACCATAAAATCCCAGTCTGTTGATGACGCAGAGGGTGCACAGCAGCATGTTTTTCTGCTCATGACAGAATTAGGGTGCTGACTTTCCAGCACGGTACCTCACCCCTGGCACAGAACCGTGCCCGGGACACTCCCACTGGGATGTGGTGGTTGCTCTGTCCTGGGGGACATGTCAGAGGCGGTGCCGAGCAGACGCCTCATGCCTGGGTGGCTTCGTTCGCAGGGTCCCAGGCACAGAGCGAGGCTACCCCAAGGGCAGCTGTGGACCTTTTCTTCTGGAATGTGTAAGAATCTTTGAGAATATCAGTGTCATTCAAGAAAAAAACAACAGGTTAAAAAGGCGTGCAGACAATATTTGTTCTGTCCCTAAGGCCTCTTGGAGCCATGGTGGAAGCAGCGGCCTGCAGTGTCCAGCCCAGCGAGTGTGGCCTTGTCTCCTAGCAAAGGCAGGAGGGTGCAATGCGCTTCTCCTTCGGACCCCCCTGCCTGCCCCTCCCGGGCTTCAAGTCAGCGGCTGCGCTGCAAACACAGGCCGTACCACACGAACTGCAGCAACGGCCAAGGCTGTGTACTGGGTGACCTAGGGCCGTTTCCAGGAGCTTTGCAAAGCGTGCCTGGCTAGACATGGCGGTACACTCAGGAGACTGAGGCAGGAGGATCTCCGTGAGTTTGAGGTCAGCCTGGGCTACACAGCAAAATCCTGTCTCAAAAAATCAAAAGAAGAAAGTTGAAATCGTGGTAATTAGATTGACTTTACCTTCCCTAAGTGACACTTGGCTGAGTGGGGGTCCTCATGCCTGGCCCTTCCTGCAGCCCAGGCCCTGTCCTCCCCCAGCTTTGTCTGGCTGTGTTCGGGATGGGAGGCTGCTAGCAGCCCTTTCCTGAGTCCCATGTGGCCTTTTCATGCGTGACCCAGGGTCCTCACACTTCCCAAGGGACTCAAGTCCAGGGACCGTGCTGTCCGCAGGACCTGGGGACAGTGCTACCTTTGCCCCTCATCCCAGCCTCCAGCGTGGACAGGGAATAAAGCACAGTTTTGGAAGCAAGTGGCCAGGGACAGCGGCCTTGAGGCGGTGGGAGGCACCTGGTGCGCCAGCTCTGCCGGCTCACACGAGGCCTTTGCGTGCTTGGGCCCCAGTGATGGAGCCCGTCTGAGGCCAGGCCGGCCATGTGTCCAGAATCTGCCGCTCAGGGTCCCCGGGACCTGCAGGGATGACGTCTGTTACCACGGCGACATGCGGGGGTCTCTGGAGAGCGCGGTGACCATGGGGGCACCCGATGTTGCTCCAGCACTAGCACAGTGACCTCAGCCAGGGCTCCACTCGGGAGCTTCTGACTGGGGCCACAGTGGGGAACAGGGACACTTGGGGCACGGGACCCTAGTTCTGTGCCTCTCAGCCTCCACCTGAGGGCCAGAGTCACAGTGCGGGGCTGCACCCCGGGATCGCGTGGCAGGTGACCACGGGGCCCGCGCTGGGCCTGGTCTCCTGGGTCTTAGTGCAGGGCCGAGTCCTAAGCACAGTGAAGCTGGGTTTAGTGAGGATCGTCTGGGATTCAGTGAGCTGCTGCTGCTCATCAGGAAGAAGATGGAAGATCCCAGAATGGAGCCAAGCGGAGCCCAGGCGGCCCCGCCCGGGGCCGGGCCCCAGCGGGCGTATTCGGGGACCTTCCCTTCCGGAGCTGTAAACTGGGGCCACGGTGTGGGGAAGCAGCACCTGCAGAGACAGCGCCTGACGACAGCACCTCTGTGGCATCCTGAGGAGGGACAAGGACCCGCCAGGGTGCTCGGTGCTCGGTGCTTGGAGGATGGGGGCGGGGGTTGCTTTGGCTCGGTTTTGACTGTGAGCAAATCATTTTGGTTTTTAAATTTTTATCAGGACATGTGTGTACTGCAGGATGATGGACAGTCCCTGTGTGGGGCTGGCACAGCTCCAGGACACAGCGGAATTCCTTCTCTATCCCTCCTCCTTCCATCTCTCGGTGCCTTTACCTCCCTGTCCCCTATCTTTTATTTTGCTCCATGGGTTTACTTTGAGTTTCTCATAGAAGAGAAACCTGTACTATTTAAGCACATGCCCTGATTTATTTCATTTAACGTTATGATCTCAAGTTGCATCTGTTTTCCTACTAATGACTCATTTGCCCTTATTCAGGGCAGAGTAGTACTCCATGGTGTGTAAATAACACACTGTCTTTATCCATTCATCTGTTAATGGACAAACAGGCCGCTTCCAAGACAAAGCTATTTATGAATCATGCTGCTACAAAAATGGAAACCTCCATGGAAATCAGTATGGAGATTCCTCAGAAAGTTAAAACTCAAAATTCCACTTGAATTTGTATTCCTCGCTGGGTATCTTCTTGAAAGAGTTTCAATCATCGTATAAGAGTGAATTATTTGGTGTAAGTCAGGCACAGGCAGTGCAGGAGGGTGGTTTCTCTGTCTCTCTTTCTCTCAGTACATAGTGTACAGTATCAGTCAGGAGTTACCAAGGGCAAACAATTATCCATTCCAAAAATTCAATAATGCTTCATTTCATTTACATGGCATGCAGTTTCCTTTGAAACTCAGGCTTGTAGACTACACCTGCTGGGAGCTAGGAAATCCTATGAAGGAAATTACTTTCCTGGATAGGAAACAAAAGAACTTAGAAAAATAAATATGACCAATTACTACTAAAGAAAACCACAGTACTTAGAACATAGGGTGGGTTTTCATCATGAGTCTCATTTGAAAATTTTATTTTATTTTGTGTTTCAGTTTTTTGAGACAGGTTCTCGCACCGCAGTTCAGGCTGACCTTGAACTCACAGTGCAGCCCAAGCTGGCCTCCAACTCAAAGCAATCCTCCTGCCTCAGCCTCCCAAGTGCACTGCTCCACCCAGCTGTGACTCTCAGTAAGAGCGAATGAGGGCTGGAGGTGTAGCTTAGGAGCCAGACACTTGCCAGCCAGCAAATAATGAAAGAATAAAATCCTGCTCAGATCAAGCAATGATAGTTTGAAATGTCGCAGGTGCACACGGTGAACAAGGAAGAAGCTAGGAACTGAAAGAGCCTTAAAACTAGAGGAGAGGAATCACACTGCGTCGACTCTCCCTGCTGGACGCCCTCGTCCTGTGCTGCAAGCCTGAGCTAATACATAAAAATTAATAAATAAAACATCTTACAGGTGCGCTGCGCTTCCTCGGTAACACTCACGCTTACGCCCTGAGCCGGGGCGCGGGCTCTGTGAGCCGCCTGCCAACTGTGGAAGGCGGAAGAGCTGCGGGGAGACTGGGGAGCCCTGGGGCGCTGGGTCTTCAGCGGACGCTGGCCCGGGCCCTGCGAGACCTCAGCAGGGGACAGGGACTGCAGCTCACAGGGACCTGGCCACCGGGGCCCGCGGAGTCTGCGTTTGCGGGAGGCCGTCCCCGCGAGGGCTGAGAGCCCCACCTGTGCCACCCACCTGTGCCACATGGAGCGCACCTGGCACCTGGCACCTGGCACCTGGCCGGGGCTCTCGCAGGGCCGAGGTTCAGATCCTTAGCAGTGACCCTGGCTGCAGCGGAGGCTGCCGGCCACGAGCCTTTGAACCCAGGCTTCTGCATCAAGCAGAGCCCCCAGTGCCTGAGTGTGGCCCCTGGGGGAAGGAGACCGGGACCTGACCCCCCGTCACCCGGTCCCCATGTGCCGGGGGAGCAGCGGCTGCTGTGACAGGCAGGAGAGGGTCGCCTTCTCCACCCACTGCAGGCCACTCCTGCTGTGGCTGCTTCGGGGCAGGGGCTCCTGGGACCCAAGGGGACACGTCACCACGTGGCAGGGTCACGGTGGAAAACCAGAAACCACGATTCCCCGGTCTCACTTGACCCTCTGAGGGGCTGGGACAGGGTCACAGGCGGTGCCCGAACCGTGCAGTCCAGCGCCGGCCTCCTACCTGGTCAACCTGGCCCTGCATTATGGCACCGACCAGGGAGGGAACAGCTCCCCGAGATGACGGGTTAGGACGGGCACGGTGCTCAGGAAAGCATATGGCTGTAAAGACAGGAAGACCCTGTGCCTTACAGGAAAACGTGGCGGGGTGTGGTGGCTCACGCCTGTCATCCCAGCACTCCGGAGGCTGAGGCAGGAGCATCGCCATGAGTTCAAGGACAACCTGGGCTACATAGTGGGTTGAAGTCCAGCCTGAATGACACAGTCAGACCTTGTCTTAGAGAGAGAGAGAGAGAAGAAAAAAAAGAAAGATTGATTTTAAACTTTAGAAAAATGTAGCTGTGGTGAGATAAGCCAGTCACACGGTACATGTGCTCTTTTGCAGTACACGTTTTTGGAAAGTGAAATAAATGTAGGAACCAGGAATGATGGTGCCCATGATCCCAGCCCTTGGGAGGCTGAGGCAGGAAGATTGTGGTGAGTTTGAGACCAGCCTCTCTCTCTCTCGGCACAGCCTACCGACCAAGGAGACTTAGTAACTGGAGACTCAGCAGCAGCCTGACATGGATGGAGCAAGCCCGGCGCCCAACGCCACCTCCTAGCAGGAGACCAGGGACAGCCTGGCCTCTGTGGGGCGGCTGAGAGGGCGGGGCAGTCAGATCTGTCCTCACCTCGGTCCCGTGGCCTGCAGGAAGCATCTCCAGCCCTTTCTTCAGAGCCTTTTCTCCCAGCGCTTCTCTTTTCTTTATTTCTGCCCTGAAATGCGTGGTAATCTCTCCCGTCCGCCAGCCGTCCTGATTGGTCGTCAATTCCCTGGCCGGCACAATAAGGACCAGGGGACACAGCTGTCCATTCGTCCCCTTCTCTTGTCCACTCCTGTCCCCCAGCTGGGACCCTGCTGGGTGGTCAGCAGCTCCCAGGAAAGCTCCTTCCCCTCCCAGTGTCTCCTGGGGTCACCCCAGGCTGGGAGGCACCATCCCCAGACATAGCTCGGGCCAGAGCCCTCCTGAGCAGCCACTCGCAGACGAGAGTGCTGGGGTCACATGTCACCGTGCACACGGGTCCCTTTATGGCAGTTGGTGGCAGTGGCATGAGGTGGGTGACCCTCATGACAGCATCTCAGGTTGCTATTGTCCCTGACACTGTCACAGTATAAGGAAGAAGGGAGGATCTTCCTAGGCAGCCCAGGCTGGCTTCAGACTTGCAGAGATCCTCCTGCCTCAGCCTCCTCGGTACTGGAATTACAGGCATGCGCCACCACACCTGACATAATGCTGTAATTTTTGAGACCATGGCTTGTGCTCAAAATTCTTCAGAATTCCCAGAGACAGAAAGCTGAGACCCTGCATCAGCAGGACAGAGCCCAGCAGTAGGGCTGGAGCTGTAAAGTGGGGGTTCAGTGGAGTTGTTCTGGGCACGAGCATCTCACAGCTTCAGACTGAGGTCTGAGGCAGTAGCATCACTCAGCACCGCACCAGGAATTTTCTTTCCCTGGAACAGAGGGCCAGCTCCGCTGAGAAAGGGCCTGTTCTCCTCCTGGAGCTCAGCATCCCGCCGAGTACTTCTGGGGCGCCAAGGGAGTCGCCCAATTTCTCAGTCTCCGCTGATGTCCACCCGAGGGACCCCCGCCTGCGTGCAGTGGGCTCCTCCCCAGCCGCCGTGTGCCCGGGAGGCCGCCAGCTTCCGGACGCATCGCCGGGTTCAGCATCTCCCCGTCTCCAGGAGCGTGGCTTAGATCACCTGCTTCTCCCCTGATGACTCACGCCAGTCGCGGTCCCTGTGTAGCTCTCCACCGCGGGAGTTTTCCAGCCGGCCGGGGACGGGTAGGTGTCACGGTGGAGAGTGAAGAAGTGGCTCAGGTCACGGCGGAAAATTTCCCCTGAGTTTTTCACTTACAGGAAATCACAGATGATTCTTTTGCAAAGGGAGAGAAAAAAAATAAAACTCTTGCATGAGTAATAAGACAAATTTTCACACAAATAACCAATAACATAAGCTGGACAGATGTTGTTTATAATCCCTCTCCGCGTTGTTCAATTCGGCGAAACTGAAGCCGTGGAAAGGACGGACAGACAGACGCCCGCCGCGGGCCTTGTTCTCACGCCACAGGCCAGGGCCAGGGCCAGGGGTTTCCTGTCCGTCACCTTCCAGCCCGTGACCAGGAGGGCGCGTGGGTCCCCCGGGCTCCCCCGAGATGGCGGGGTGCTGGGTGAGTGGCCCACACCAAGCCCGCTGCCCCCCAACCGGTCAGCTTTCTGTCCCCGTCTGGAAATGCACGAGGACATTCGTGAGAAGGAGAAAGGGTCATCCCTGCGCGTGGTCCTGGGGTTTGGGTGGAGGCTGAGAGGACTTGCGTGGGGACCAGGCGGGCTGTGCGGGCGCTGTGTGAGGGGAAAGCAAAGGTCGGGGGGGTGGGGCTCGTCAGCCCTCGGTTGGTTGGTTGGTTGGTTTGTTTATGTTGAGACAAGATCTCACTGTGCAGTTCAGGCCTTAAGCTCACAGTGCTCCTCCTGCCTCAGCCTCCCTAGTGCTGGCGTTCATGGCATTCGTGCACCACACCGGGTTACCTTCCCTTTCCAGGGTGCGTGCAGTGACTTCGGAACCTCCTGCCACACCCCACCTGTTAGAGACCACCCCCACCCCACCCCCCCACCCCACCCCCGCCCCGAGCCCTGCCCCCCAGGACCAAGCCCTTAACACCCGCGCCTTAGGGGACATTCAGGACCCGAACTGCACCCAATTGCCCCAGCTCTGGTTTCCAGCAGCGCCCTAAAAGCACATGCCCTACAGCAGGAAGCCCAGCAGCAGGTCTGCAGGAGCGCCCGGCACCCCGCAGAGTCACCCTTCCCCGTGGCAGAGCAGCACCCCGCGCGCGGTGTATAAGCCCCGCTTTCCTTATGCGCTGACCTGCCCGCGGCCCGGCGCAGATCGGGGTCCTCACAGCCCGCGGCCCAGCGCAGATCGGGGTCCTCACAGCCCAGCGCAGATCGGGGTCCTCACAGCCCAGCGCAGATCGGGGTCCTCACAGCCCGCCGGCGGGCGGAGGCGTCAGGAGACCTGCGGATTCTCCACGCCTTGGCCGTGGCTCGTCTGGGTGCTGTTGGGACCGTGTCCCAGGTGCCAGCTCTTCCCTTGCCTGGCAGAGGGGAGGTGCCCTGGTCACTGACGCTGTGACCAAGCGGGGGCAGAGGTCCCTGGGCTGGGTGCGAGGGGTGTGAGGTCCCCAGCACACACAGGTCCTAGGGACCTGGGAGTGGGTCAGAGGGCAAAGGTCAGAGGACTTCCATGCGGTTCGCAGGGGCCTCCAGAGGGTTTGGCTCTGTTTAAAAACCGTAACACTGGCGCTGTCCGTGACCAGAGACAGACGGATGCCAACGTGAGGCTAAAAAAGGGCTCCTAAAATGGACGCAGTGGCCCAGCTCTCAGGAGGCTGAGGCAGGAGGATTGTGTGAGGTCCAGGCCAGCCTGGGCTGCATCGTGAGACCTTGTCTCAAAACACTTCGTCCTCCAGCTGGTTTGTGAGCAGTGGGTGTTAGGGCGGCGGGGGTGGTCTGGAGGCCGCGGCTCCCCTGAGTTTTGTTACCTCGGGCTCCTGGTGGCCTTCATCCCTGCTGAAGGCGCCTGTCCTGTCTGAGGTCACTGCCAGGTGGTTGATGAATCGGAGAGAAGGAGACCTCGACTCCCAGGGCCAGGAGACCCTCAGGTCTGAGGCCCGTGGCCCCTGGGTAGGGGAGACAAAGGCCACTGCCCGGCAAGAGCGTGTCACTCAGTCGCCTGTCACAGCCAGCTTGTCGCAGGCCCAGGTGAGCGCAGGAGTCACCATCCACACAGGCACCCAGCGGTGACAAGCCTGCTCCCAAGAAGCTGGGGGCTGGCCACACGGTCCAGGCTGGCCTTGAGTCTGCGGCGATCTTCCTGCCTCAGCCTCCTGAGGGCTGGGATCGCAGGCATGTACCACCTGGGCCAGGGCCAAAGGTCAGTGCTTGTGTAGCACAAAACTGCTGCGTTCCCTCCTTCCCTCCCTCCCTCCCTGCCTCCTTCCCTCCCTCCCTCCCTCCTTCTACCATGCAGTGTCTGGCGCTCCCTTCACAATGGGCCATGACACTTTTTCTCTTCAAATTCTTATCCCTTCAGATTTTCTAGGAAAGACACGAGCTTCCAGCACACACGGCCACCCCTGGCCTTTGCAAACCCCTCAGTCAAGAAAGCACCCATTTGGTTTCCAGGAACTTGAGAGAGTTGCAGGGGGAAAGGCTGGGGACAGACATGGCTGAGGACAAAGGGTCCCCAGGTATGGGGCTCTCGTGGGGGGACAGCACAGGGGGCTCAGGGGAGGCAGAGGAGGAGGCCGCCCCGGTCCCCTCCAGGCCTCCTCCCTCCCTCCCTCCCTCCTGCTGCTGCCTCCAAGGTCCCTTGCTGGGTTCTGGTTCTTTGAGCCCGGGTCTCGCTGAGGAGTCCAGGCCTTTCTTGGACTTGCTGTGTAGCCCAGACTGGCCTTGAATCTGTGATTGTCCCTCCTCAGCCTCCTGAGTGCCGGGATTACAGAAGAGCAAGGCTTTCGTGTCTGTTTTATGTGTGAAGTTGGAGCCCTCGGCTGTAACCTTCTCGGGCTGACCACGTGTCGTGTACCGGGCCAGGAGGTGACAAGAACCAGACTCAGGAGCGCAGCCTCCAGAGGGTTTGGACCTTTCAGAACGCCCCGTGGCACAACCGGCACATTTACCTCAATTGGGACAAGATGGGCTTAGTGAGACAAAGGTTAGCGCAGCGCATCCCAGAAACGGCCTGGGGACCCCCACTCTCGGGCTCATCCCCTGGCGAATGCCCCTCCTCGTCAGGCCGGTGCTTTGGAAGACTGAAACTCGGTACCAGTAGTGGAGAAAAGTCACCCTTAAAAGGTGCGAAGCTGTGGCCGTCACTCTGGGGGACCTGGCCCCCAGCTGCCTGCGTGAGGGGTGCAGCGAAGGGCAAAATGAGAAACAGAAGCATTTAGGGTGGGGAGGTCAGTGCCTCAGGACGGGAGAGACCAAGATACTGGACACCCCCTGCTATTTATTGGCTGGATACAGTGACAGGAGGGGACAAGCGAGCAGAGACTCAAGGTCAGCGGAAGATTCGGAGGAGAACTCTGGGAAGGCAGCGGACAATCCTCGAAGACTCAAGAGGGCGGAGGTGACTTTGTGCTGAGAAGGACCTTGCTCTGGAGTGCTCGTCCCCATCCTAGCAGTCTTAGTTCAGTCCCGGTGGGCGGGAGGGGACAGCCCGTCCCAAGAGTTAAGGAGAAGTCTCAAAAGGGGGGGCCGTAATCCCAACCCTCCCCTATCCCTGAGTGTGGATGCAAAATTAGCCACTGTGAATTCATCACTTATAATCCACAGACAGGTCTGATGGCAGTAGGGACCCAGTAGAAGGGACAATCTGTGACTCAATAGAGACCGCCCTGAGAGCATAGGAAATGGAAAACCTCGGGGATAAGAAACGTGGAGACTTACACAGGCAACTAGCTCAGTGGCACTGAGCTTTCCTAACCGGAACAGGTGGGGAGCTGAGACATTTCTAAAAGCAAAGAGCCATGTCTGTCTGGAGGTGCATACCTGTAATCCCAGCACTCTGGAGGCTGAGGCAGGAGGATTTCTGCAAATTGGAGGCCAGTTTGGGCTCCATAGGGAGTTCAAAGCTGTAATAGTGAGATGTCTCCTAAAAAAGGCACAAGAGAGGGGATTAAAGAATCACACCAGGAGCTGGGGACTTAGCTCAGTGGCATAAGCACCTGCCTGGCGAGTGTGAGGTCATGAGTTTGACCCCCGGTACCAAAAAAAAAAAAAAAAAAAAACGAGTTTAGAAGAATCACACCAGGACAGCTCACAGATACATGAACCGTCTGGGATGGATCAGGACATCTGTAAACCCACCCACATGAGAATATTTGAAATGGTTTTTCTCTGTTCCTCATAAGTTTTTATTATATCAACATGGCAAAGAGAGTGTTCACTTTCTTTTTTCCTACTGAGAAATAAATTTGCTCTATTTTCTTAAAAAATAATCCACATTCTAAGTCACAGCCAATCTCTTTAGAGTCTCATCTTACTATTTACCTATTTATTTGCCTACTTATTATCTGAGATTGGGCCTTTCGGGGTTGCCCAAGCTGACCTTGGACTCCTGAGCTCAAGTGACCTTCCTGCCTCAGCCCCCAGGGTAGCTGGGATTACAGATGTGTACCACTCTGCCTTGTTCAGCACATCTTTTCTCTCTGTAAAAACAGCTATCCAGATATCTAAGTTGACGTGAATCCTCCAGAAGTTTCCTTCAAAATACTGGCAGCCTCTCCCTCCATTTCAACATTTTCTCAAAGACATTTAGTCTTATATTGCACAATTCCAACTTTATTTTAGAAGCAAAGTGTCAGCCTCTCCCCCAGATTCTCCACGTTTTAGAGGAGCAATCAGCGAATCTTGAAGAACTCGGAGAATCCACATAGACCAGCCACTTCCTGTCCGTTATCAGATGCAACCAACCAGGTCTGCGGTGCCACCCGTGTGTCCCAGTTTGCACCTGAGGAGGAACCGCTGTGGGGACATGTGACGCAGGCTCTGCCTCCCCACTGGAGCCAGGCTTCGTGTGGTTGATCACAACGCCTGACACCTGTGACCTAGCAAAGGGGCGAGAGAATCTGGCTCACGGTTTCCGAGGGCTCAGTTCATGGCGGCGGCAGGAGCATCGTGGCGGAGGGGCCTGGAGGAGCAGGGCTGCTCGGCTCATGGCAGCCACTAAGCAGAGTGGGGAACAGCGCAGTGAGGGGCCACTGGAGGGACTGTGGTCTCCCTTGTCCCCTGGGCTGCCTCAGAGTCCCCAGTGGAAGCCAGAGCCACCCAGAGCCTGAGCCCTGCATGGACCTTGTCCTTCCCTCGCACACGGGCTTGTGAGGAAGTGGGGCTTACGTGGCGGACATCGGGAGAGATGGACAACGATGGCTACACTGGACATCATAAAACACACAGGGGCTAAGGTCCTGGGAGGGTGGTCTTTCCCACTCTTTCCCCGAGGCTCGTTTTACTGCACTAAAGGCATCTCTCTCTCGCTAATGTGAGATAGTATTTTCACGGGCGATGGGAGGGATCTATTAGACAAAAGTTTAAAAAGTACGCACGCAGAGAAACGCCATGCAGACCCTCAGCATGGCTGTGTGCAGGAAAGCAGAGCTGGAGTAGTTACGTGTTCGGGGCTGCAGGGAGATGACAGAGGAAAAATTAGCCAGGCGTGGTGGTAATGTGCCTGTCATCCAGCGCTCAGGAGGCTGAGGCAGGAGGATTGCTGTGCATTTAAGGCCACCCTGGGCTGCGGAGCAAGACCCTGTCCCAAGTAATCCAACAAAAATGACCCCAAAAGTTCATGTGTTGAGGGGGTCATAAGGTGCTAATGTGATCAGGGTATGAAAGGAGTTGGCAGCTGAGGGTACTGTGGGAGGCGGGGAGCCATCAGGGCCTGAGCACTGCTGTCTGCTCCCCACTGCTTCCTCCGCGCCCCTCTGCCCCATATGCCTGCCCAGGAGCCACCCACCACGGACCGAACCTTCTAGAAGCAGGGCCACATGTGTGTGAGAACAGCCTAAATAAGACTGGCTCCATGAGAAGAGAGGTCCTACCAGCCAGGTGTGGACCACAGTCAGCCAGGCACACACCAGTCACCCCAGCAGTGGGGAGACTGAGTCAGGAGGATCACTGCGAGGTCGAGGCCAGCCTGGGCTACATAGTGAGAACTTGTCTCAAAAATCCCAAACCAACTAGGTCTGGATTTTGAGTCTGATTCCTCGTCGTTTATTTGTGGGAAAGGGGCCAGGTCGAGAGCCAGTGTTATTTGGTTAATCTGCTCGACCTGCCAGATTCTAAATCCGGTGCCTCTGTGTTCACATCCTGCCCCACTCCTGAAAACAGAAACCGAGCTCAGGGGTCCCCCATGGGGCCTGTGGGTCCCCGATGGCACCCAGCACCTCTGGGGCCAGCACCTTGGCAGGCAAGGACTCAAGGTGGCCCAGGTGGGGCTGTGATCTGGTTCTGGGAGTGCGATGTCCGGGCCATGCAGATGGTGATGTGGCCACTCTCCGTGCCGAGGAGTTGCTCTGGTGTGGCCAGGTGGCCAGGCAAGGGGACAGAAGGCTGAGGGACAGACAGATGTCCCGAGGCTGGGGAGGGGAAAGAAGGGGACAGGCCAGACCGGACTGTGGCCTTCTGTGATCCAAGCCGAAAGGCGTGGAGAGCTTGTTCCCTGGTCTGCAGTCAGCCCAGAGCTTCCCAGGTAACTTACTCTAAAACCAAGACTGAGAAAAGACATCCAAGCCAATGCTTCGAACCCTAAGCGTCTCGGTGGCTTCCGGGTCACTGAGACACAATCACCGCTCAAAGGGCAGCAAGCCTGGCTCACAGGCTCAGCCCAAAGTGGCAGCTCCTGGCGGGCGGGAAAGCATTTCCAATGCTGTTTAAATGAGATAGCGCAGAGCGGAAGCGGCCTCAGCAGAGCACACTGGAGTTGTGGGGCCGGGTGGCCACAGAGCTCGAAATGTAACCTCTGCCACCAAAACTCTGCTGCCTGTGTTTTGCTCTGCCATGGTCCTGTAAGGGCAGCCTCCACCCACACGCAGGTGAGGGCGCGGGGAAAAAACTTTGAATGTCATGTCATTTTTATAGGTTGCAGAGCGTTTTCCACTGATTGCTTTGCTGTTTTTCTGAGACAAGGTCTCGCCATGCAGTCCAGGCTGGCCTCGAACTTGTGGTGATCCTCCTGCCTCAGCCTCTCGAGGGCTGGGGTCACAGGCACGTGGCACCACTCCCGGCTTGAGGCTCTCTGGGAGACCGAGGCCCATACGGCTCAGCTCCTGACGCAGGCTGAGCAGACTGACTTTGACCCCCATGTGGCTGGATCGGGTTAGGGGTCACCTCAGGGTGTCCCAAGTGGTCTCCTGTTATGACCAGCTCATCTGCCTTTCTTATTTTGAGTAAAAACACCTGGATTCAGAGGCAGAAACATCTGTGGTTGTTAGTAACAATAGTCACCACTGTTGTTAAAACAAAACAGTGTTTTGGGGTTTTAGAAATATTTATGCCAGTGTCTCACGTCAACTGTGGCAAAGCAGCTTTGGAGAATAACCGAGTCCCTGGCGAGGACGCACCGCTTCCTGGGGCCGTGTTTCCCTGGGTAATCGGACCCTGGAACCTTCATCAGTACGCTGACAGCTTGCCTGATGAGTGGGGTGAGCCCAGCGCTCAGGAGGCTGGGGGGGCGTCCTGACAGAAACAAAAACAGTCGCACTCTGCCCCTCCTCTCACCTCCCATCCTGTGTATTCTCGGGGTGCTTACCGCCCCCACCCAGGGTTACACTGCTTCTGGCATCTGCCTGGCCCAGGCCCTTGGGTGCTGGGTGACACACGTGGCCCTGGGGGATCTTGGGCCTGGGCGGGCCAGGCTTCTGAACCCCATGTGATGAGAGCGATAAAAACCTGAGAAAGATCAATAAAATTGTGAGTCAGGGTAGGTACTAAAAATACAGTGTCGAGGAGTAACAGTGGCTCTACACAAACAATCAGACAAGAAAAGCCTTCCGCTTACTATTTATAGCAGACTCCTCCAGCCAAGTGGGGGGGGTGTGCCTGGAATCCTGGCACTCGGGAGGCTGAGGCAGGAGGGTTGCCCTGAGGCCAGCACCGGCCACATGGCAAGACCTTGTCTTCATGCCCTAACCCTGCAGCTGGGCTGTCTGCTGGGCATTTGTTTGTACTGAGATGGCCTTGGAGGTCACCAGAGGGGCCCAGGGCTGTGCAGGGCTCACCCATGCGGTGCAGAGCAGGGCAGAGCCCTGTGCGTCTGGCTTGCAAACCTGTCTCTGCGGACTCGGCCTGCCCCGTACTGTGCTCCGCTCCCCAAAGAGCCAGAGCGGGGAGACTCAGAGCTCCGCCTGCCTCTGCAGACCGGGCGTCCTGGGCAAGGGTCTGCCTAGGCCTGGGCTCCGGGCTCAGGGCTGCTGCGGCGCGGGCTCTGGGTGCCCAGGGCTCGGGGTGTGCAGGGTGCAGGGCTCAGGGTGCAGCAGGCAGCGGGGCCGGGAGAGGCTGGCAGGGCGGTGGGTACCAGTGCGCAGCCAGAGCACAAGCAAAGGAAGCTCCTGCCCCCTTCTATTCTCCCCTCCCCCCCCCCCCCCCTCCCTCCCCCCCCTCTCCCCTCCCCTCCCCCTCTTCTGTGCAGTGCAGAGGACCCAACTCAGGGGACTCTGCCTGCAAGCGCACTCCCGCTGATCCACCTCCAGCCCAGGAGTGGGTATTTAAAAATCTAATCTGGGCCAAACGGGGCCTTGTACCCCTATAATCCCAGCACTCTGGGAGGCTGAGGCAGGAGGATGAAAAATTGAAGCCGCGTCCAGATAACTCAGCGATTGAGACCCGGTGTCAAAGAAATAAGAAGGGCTGAGGCTGCCGCTGAGCACGAAGGCCCTGGACTCAGCCCTCACCCTCGGACTGCTGCAGTCTGCACTGTGCCCACCGGCCTTTGCAGCTGCACTTACACCGCTGTCTCTGTAACCTGTGCCCAGCCACACTAACCCTTCAAGTCCTCTCAGAAGCCCCAAGTGCTTTATTTATTCTCCTTTTTTCCCTTTTTTTATTCTTGCGACAAAGTCTTGCTATGTAGTTCAGACTGGCCTAGAACACGAAGAGACCCTCCTGCCTCAGCCCCCCAAGTGCTGAGATGAGGGACACTGGCCAGCACACCTGGCTGGAATTCCAGTTTAAAGGCCGCCCTCCCACATCTGAAATCAGGTCCTTCTCCTCGCACCTTTCCCTAGTGTCCGGTTCCCGGCAGAGGTCTGCTCTGGAATAAACGGGCTTGGTTCATGCAGTTTGCCCAACTTGGCGGTAGAGCGTTTGCTCCGCGCTCAGGGTCGGGTTGGACTCCCTGGCCCACAGCAGGGGACAGACACAGGAGATTTAACTGTCACTATGCGTCTCTGGGTTTAGAAAGGCAAGATAAGAACTTTTTGCTCACGGTCAACGTGCCAGAGTCTGCAGGGGCTCTGTGCCACAGGCCTCGGTGTCCTGCGCGGACTCAGAGTGTCCCTGTCACGGCCTGCAGACTCAGGAGGAGCCGGAGTCCCCGTCACCGGGCCGGGAATCAGTGGGGAGAGCGCCGGTTCCAGGCCCTGCTTTCCCGGGAGGCCTGGCTGTGTGTTCACCGGGTTTTTGATCACAGCTTGGACCCTCAGGAAACAGGCCCCAGAGCTGCTGCGGGTGTGGACAGTGGGGGGCTGGGGAGGGGCGGTCACCACGGCTTCTGCATCCCTGGGGTTTCGGTGGCCCACTGTGCCCTGAGGCCCGGATGTGTGCCCAGGTCCCCGGGGAAAGGCTGGGACAGCAGGCGCTGCGGCCGGGAAGGGCCGTAGGTCAAGGTCAGCACGCCCTGGTGAGGGACAGACGCACAGCTCCGCCTCCTGTCCTCTGTCTGGGCCTCCAGACTTGCTGCGACCTCCGGGCCCTCTGCGACTCCACCCTCGCCAGGCCAAATCGGTGGGGCTGCCCGCTGTCAGCTCCCGACAAGGACAGAATCAGCCTTTAAAGGTCCTAACAGCCGAGTAGTTCATAGACAAAGCTAAGACGCAGCCTTGCTCAGCGTTAGTAATTATGACTGCAGAGGGGAGCTCGAGGCCTGAGAGAGAGGCTGCACTAGCCTGCGATCACAGCCCTTGGGAGGCTGAGGCAGGAGGATCGCTGCCAGTTTGAGGCCAGTCTGGGCTACATAGCAAGACCGGCTCACAAAACAAAACTGTAATCACACTTTACTCTCGGCATCGCCGAGAAACAGCCGGCGTGCGATTGGACAAAACTGGGGCCCGTGGAGAGGTGAGGTTAGGGTCACGTTATGTTTATTATGAAAGGAGAAAAATGAGCCTTTCTTGGAGACAACTCAAAACTGTTTTGAAATTTTACACAATGTTCCCCCAAACAAATATTTTGATAATCCTAAATTTAGAAAGAGCAACATCTTTAAAAAAAATGAAAAATAAAAAATCTCCAAAGGGCTGCACAGCCCACATGTAGCAGGCTGGTGATTATGAAATCAGGCCCGCAATGTCGTCCTCACGTACAGGGTCCCGGGGAACTTCCGCCGCCATCCCTGCAGGCCTTTGACTGCATGTAATCCGAGAAACACACACGCGCGCACACACACGCACGCGCGCGCCCAGAGGTATGGGGTAGGATCGTGACATGCACGGTCAGCTAGAGGGAGACCCCGGCCCGCACTGTGCACCCCGTCCCGGCCCGGCCCGCCTCGGCCTTAGCACTTCTCTCAGCGTGGGTTTATGGTTTTAGGCACAAAGACTTTCCACTTCCTGTCTGGGGGCATTTTACATTTTGTGCTCCTGTGAATCGTATCTTATTTTTTTATTTTATTTTATTTTATTTTATTTTATTTTATTTTATTTTATTTTATTTTATTTTATTTTATTGTTGAGACAGGATCTGGGCCTTGAGTTCACTGGGCAGCCCAGGCTACCTTGAACCTGTGCTGTGACCCTCCTGCCTCAGCCTCCCAAGTGTCAGGATCACAGGCCTGCACCACCACACCCGGCCTAAACCACGTCTTTCTATTTTCTATGGAGAATGGCCTTGCCCCGGGGCACCTTTTCCTGATCCTTTTTCAGGTCCCGGAGGATGATGCCACCACGCCATGGTTTCCAGTGGCTGCTCGGGCTCCTGACCCTCCCTGAGCCCGGCCATACACCAGGACTGTCACGGTGTCGTCTGCCTTGGCAGTGGCCATGGGCAGGTCCTGAGGGCCTCGGGGTGCAGGGACACGCATGCAGCCTCCCTGAGACCCAGGGGCACCGGGGTCTCTCCAGGGGTCGGGGAGCCCAGGGAAGGTTGGGGACCCCCAGTGGTAAGAACCCGGGCTTCCGCGGCGGTCCGGTGGGGCAGCGCCTCCAGGTAGGCAGCCCGGATTGCAGGGCCCCAGCGCGGGGTATCGCGGCTAGGAAACCCCGCGCACAAGGCTGGCCAGAGCCAGAGGTCATCTGTGCTGCGCTGCGGAGCCAAGAAGCAGGCCCGGCCTGGCCTCTGCGGGGGAGGGAGCCGCTGCCTCAGCTCCAGCCTCCTGCTAACACGGTGTCCCGGAGACCGACCCAAGCAAAACCAGCACTCGGGAGGCTGAGGCAGGAGGATCCTTGCGAGTTGGAGACCAGCCTAGGCTACAAAGTGAGCTCAAGGCCAGTCTGAACTGCATAGCGAGACCCTGTCTCAAAAAGACAAAAAACCAAAAATAAAACATGCAGATAGCGCATGAGAAATTCCTCCCAGCTACAGCAAACCCCACACGGAGCGCTTGCAGTTCCCCCGGATATTCGTCTCTCCCTGCGTGTCTACCTTCCTCCTGCTTTTTCTGAAACATCTGCCTTCTACCAGGAAGGAGTTTTCTTTCACATCAAGTGGTGTTTTCTTTACTGCAAATCTGTCGGGGACCCATTCTGTCAGTTTTGTTAGAAAAACAAATATCCTTATTTCATCCTCATACTTAAAAAATACTTTCACTGAGGACAAATTACAGACTTTTTTATTTTTTTGAGACAAGATCTTGCTATGTGGTCCACGCTGGCCTCACACTCACAGCAATCCTGCTGCCTCAGTCTCCCAAGTGCAGGCACCGTGTTTTAAAAAGCATTTGTCAGCCTGGGATTTAGCTCAGTAGCTAAATGCCTGCCTGACAAGCGTGAGGTCATGAGTTTGATCTCTGCACCACAAAAATAAATAAGTAAATAAATAAATAGTAAAAAGCATTTGGCAACATACTCGGACGCCTCAGGTCTCATCTTTCTCTGGAAAAAGTTTGCGTTTGGATCATTTGGAGTCTGCAGCACTGTGTCTGGAGACACTTCACACAACCTCACTGATAAAACTTGGGCCAGGATGGTGGCGCACGCCTGTAATCCCAGCTCTGAGGAGGCTGAGGCAGGAGAATCGCTGTGTACCTGAGGCCAGGCTGGGGTGCATGGTGAGACCGTCTCAGAGAGAGGAGATGAGGGGATTGGGGGCTGGGTCTGGGTCTCAGGCACTGAGAGAGCCTGGGGTTCCCTATCCGCCTTCTCCTGCCACAGCTCCTTGGACTCGGGATAGAGAATAAGCTAACCCCACGGGGAAAGAGCCTGGCTGCAGCCTTCGCACCCCGCCAGGTGTTTCCTTTGCCACACACCTGTTGGGGAGTTCTGAAATGTCCTTGGGAAAGTGCCCTCTGTGATCTGAGCCACAAGGCTGTGCTGCTCTGGGAGCCAGGCGAGCACTCGGGAGGCTGAGGCAGGAGCATCTCTGTGAGTTTAAGATGAACCTGGGTTACATAGGGAAAACCAGTCTCATAACAATGACAATGATAATAATGGGGACCATGGAAGAGGACTCTGCCACAGAGAAGGCGATGGCCATCTCGAGCTGCTGAGCCGAGCAGCTTTCCCTGCAGCACCCAGAGTGGCAGGGACGGAGCAGCCGCATGAGCCCGGGTTGTTTCTGGTCACGGAGCCGTGAGACGCAGCCCTGCCCTCCCACACCCGCACCCCAGGCTGAGGGCGCTTGTGTCTCAGGGCGCGGGGGCTGTGGCCAAGACCACGCAGAGCAGAGGGCACAGCTGCGATCCCAACACTCAGGAGGCCGAGGCAGGAGGATGGAAGGTCAAGCCCAGCCTGGGCAACTTAACATCTGAAGGGCTGTGGGACGAATCAAGTTCCCGCAGGGGGTGCGATCGCCAGGCGGCAAACACTGACCGAAATATTCAGGGAAGAGGGGTGCAGGGGGTGTGGCAGGAAGGGAGGACTAAGAGGACTGAGCTGTCCCCATAGTGGCTACTGATAAAACCAAAAAAAGTCTCAGTGCTGGGCATGGTGGCACCGCCTGGAATCCCAGCACTCAGGAGGCTGAGGCAGGATGATCGCTGCAAACCTGAGACCAGCCTGGACTAGGCAAAAGACCCTGTTAAAACAAAGCAGAACAATGACAGTAACTGACACAATGGGGAAATGTACCTCACTCTCTGGGCCACACCGGAAACAAGATCACAGGCTGTTGACTGAGACCTCGGTCTAACAGCTGCGCCATGAAGCTTCTAGAGGAAAATCATTGGGGCCTTGAGACAAGCACGAGTTCTTAGGACCAAGAGGCACAAGTCAGGAGGGAAGAAATGGGTACCTTGGACTTCCTCAAAATGAAAAGCTCCCGCTGTCTGGAAGACACCATTATGAAAACACAGTGGGTTGGGCGAGCTGGGGTGCCTGCCTGCGCTGCTAACCTTCTGGGAGGCTGAGGCAGGACAGCCACAAATTCAAGCCCAGCCTGGGCAAGTTAGAGACTTGAACAGACCTCGTGCCAAAAAAATGTGAAAGGGACTGCGGAGGTAGCTCAGGGTCAGACTATCGGGTTTAATCTGTAGTAAAACACACACACACGCACACACACACGCGCGTGCACACACACACACGTGCGCGCACACACGTGCACACACACACATACACACGCGTGCACACACACGCGCACAGCTGGTGTGCGTGTCCATTGCAGTGGGCTGTGAAAAGACAGCCTCGTGAAAAACATACCAGTCCGTGTCGCTCTCTCCCACGTCTCACCTTCACCCTTGCACACCCGCAGAGGTGATGATCCCGCACACTGCGAGGACTGGCCGTGTGCGTCGCACCTCTGCTCAACAGGTCTGCGTTTCTGGCTTGTTTGTGTTTTGTTTGGGATGGGGTCTCCCTGCAGTGTCCAAGCTGGCTGAAAACGCAGGGCAACCTTCCTGCCTCAGCCTCCCGAGTGCTGGGACTGCAGAGTAGTGAATGACGGAGAAGGAGGACTCCTGTGTCACCACCGGTGAATCCGAGTTTTCCCTCCAGGTCCAGCCCCGCGGTGCATCCAGGGCAAACAGGCCCCGCGCTGGTGACCTCGCTCTCCGTGCATCCGGTGCCGCGTTTAGAAAAGATTAAACCAAGCGGCGGATTCCAACGTGCTGAGTGACAGCCCGGCCCGCCGACAGCTGGGGCTGGGTCCTGGGCCGGCCGCCGCCCAGTCTGCACCTCAGCCACTGTTTTCCATGGCGTGAATCCCGCGGACAGGAAGGTTCTGTCCTCTGCTGCTCCCCAGCCACCTGCTGTTCCGTGGGTGACAGATCCGGGGCGGGACGGAGTGGGGGCTGGCCAAGGACAGGGTGACACCGCGTGCCGGGCTGCACGGCCTGAGCAGGGTGTCACCTGGTGTCCTGGTGTGAACCCCAACTCAGTGAGACCAAAGGGCCCTCCTGCCCACAGAGCTCCCACACGCACGGTGCACTTGAGACCTGACAGATAATCCCGGAGCAAGGAGAGAATTCAGGGGGCGGCCGGGCCAGCCTCGAGTACCTGTGATTCCAGCTCTCAGGAGGCTGAGGCAGGAGGACCGCCAGGAGCCTGAGGCCAGCCTGGGCTCCACAGCAAGACCCTGTCTCAAAAGCACATTGCGGGGATGAATGTGGCTACGAACGCTTCTGGGCTCCAGGTTGCGGGTGACCTGCCCAGCCCCTGTTAACAGACCTGGGGTCCCCAGAAGGATCTGAGCTCCAGGCAGACATACATCTGCGGTCCTTCACACGCCTCTTCTCAGAGAAGTGAGGCCGAGGGCTCGGTCCGCCCACCTCCACCCTCACAACCAGCAATCTGGAAACTGGGACACTTCCTGGTGACACCGGCTTTGGGAAAGCCCTGCTCGCCCATGTTAAAGTGGACAGGCTTTCAGTGTGTGCCCGTCTAACCCCAAATGTATGTACGCATCTGTTGTTGGTCTGCTTTGAGACAGGGCTGGCCTTGCTCCGTAGCCCAGGCTGGCCTTGAACTTGTGGAGATCCTCCTGCCTCAGCCTCCCAAGTGCTGGGACTCACTGGTGTGTGGCATTATGCCCCATTTAAAACGTTTGAATATCATGAATTTATCTCACTGCAAAAACTGGCCAGACACCGATAGCTTGAGGCAAAGCCCTGCCAAGCCTTGACAGTCTGGGATGCGTTCATTCCCTCACTTGAGGTGATGTCTCAGGCAGGCCGTGGACTCATGGTGTAGCCCACGCTGGCCTCAAACCAGCAGCAACCTCCCTGTCTCAGCCTCCTGAGTGTTTAGATTACAGACGTGCATGACGCCTGGCTGTTTATTTAGAATGGTCCCTCTCTGTGGCTTTTCACAAATAGGAAACAAACCAGGCTTCCCTGGGCATCTGGGGAAAACCAGACACACATGAGCCGAGGCTGTGGCATGCAAGCCAGGAGAGCCGGTGTGGATCTGTATCTCAGTCCCCAGGAGGCTGAAGCAGGAGGATCCCAAGTTCGAGCCCAGCCTGGTACTCCATGATGTAGTGAGACCCAGTTCACAGGAAAAAATAAGGGCTGAAGATGACATTCAGGGCCAAAGCCCCAGGTTCAAACCCCAGGACCAGAAAAAAGGAGAAAAAGAAGAAACAGAGTGATCTTGCGATGGTGGCCATGCCAGCCTGACCCATGTCGCCCTGGCTGGGCTGGCACAGGGTGCTTAGTAGGTAACCTCCAGGGGACCTGGGGCCGTACCCTGCAGTGCAGGTTGGGACTCTGGAGTAGCAGAACCCATGTTGTTCAGTGCACTGGGAGAACTTAGCAGCTGGGCTGGGGGTGCATCCTGTAACCTCAGCTCTCGAAAGGCCGAGGCAGGAGAATTGCTTCGAGTTGAAGATCAGCCTGGACTGCATAGCAAGGCCCTGTTCCAAAACAAACAATCCAAAACACCACTTTTTAAAAAAATGAGAGGACTGAGCAGCTAGGCGTGGTGTTACACATCTGTAACCCCAGCGTTCTGGGAGGCTGAGGCAGGAGGATCTCTGTGAGTTCAAGTCCAGCCTGCCAAGCAAGACCCTGTCTCAAACAAACAGACAGATTTGCTGATTGTTAATAAAAAGCAAATCTTTGTAACTTGTCCAATCCACTTTATGGAGATGAAATTATCCTAGGACTGAAGGCGGGGCTGGCACTAACTCCATGCATGTGGCATAGCCATGCCAGGCACCCTGTCCCTTGACGTCCTGCCTGGGACACTGCTGGTGCCCTAACAAGCAGCACAGATGCAGGTGGCCCCGCATGGGTGGGTGATGTGTATCTGGGGACCTGGGACTGGTTTTCAGGGCAGTCAGCTGGCCTGGTGGCGCATGCCTGTGATTCTAGAGCTCAGGGAGGCTGAGGCAGGAGGGTTGCAGGTCTAAACACAGCCTGTGGAGTTTAGCAAGACCCTGTCTCAAAACAAACAGTAAACCAGGGCTGAGGATGGAGCTCAGGGCAGGCGCCAGGGGTCCAATTCCCAGGACCGAAGACAAGCAAAAAAGAAAGCAAAAAGCAGGAAAGCCCTGCTGGAACAGAGGCGAGAGGATTCTCTAGGTGACAAGAAACAGCCGTGTGGTGTGGCCAGGAGCCCATCAGTCCCCACCCAGACAGAAACTTCTGCAAAAAGCCTGTGAGCCATGACGGGGGTCTGTACTCCCAGCCACTCAGGAGGCTGAGGCAGGATGATTGCTAGAGCCCTGGCGCTGGGAGCCAGACCTCATTTCAAAAACCCAATGGAGGTGGCCAGGCGCCGAGCCCCTGGAGTGAGCCCCGCTCCCGGGCCAACAGCGTTAGGGCCCAGAAAAGCAAAGGCTGCCTGCTGAGACCTGGAAACGGGACCTGAGCTACGAGAGCTGCCTGCCAGGGAGCCTCCTGCTGCCTGCTGACCTGGCTGGACATTCTGTTTGGTTTCGTCTTGCTACGTAGCCCAGGCTGGCCTCAAACTTGAAGCAATCCTGTCTCAGCCTCCCAAATGCTGGGATTACAAGTGTGTGCCGCCAAGCCGGGTTTGTTATTTTTTTTGTTGCTTTGTTTTGTTTTTGAGACAGGGTCTCACTAGGTAGTGCAGGCTGTGCACCCACTATGGAGCTCAGGCTGGTTTGAACTCACAGGATCCTCCTGCCTCAGCCTCCTGAGGGCTGGGATCACAGGCATGTGCTCCCCCATGACCAGCTGAGACATTTATGACCTGGGTGTGCCCACGTGCTAGTCATACACCCTGTGATTGTGCCCTGTCCAACAGCAGCTTAGACCCACAGCTGAAATGGGCAGACACAGCGATCACCCCTCATCGCTACTTTTGGTCATTATAGTCATTCCCGGGTCACAAGGCTGAGCCTGTGCCATGTCCGGGGGTGCACTGGGCCTCCTTTGACCTCTGTAGCCATTAGTCAGGCAGTGCTCTTACTCCCCACCTACGGATGGATGGACACAGACTCCCTCTGGGCCTGCAATGCCCGCACATGGGAGACTGAGGCAGAGGATCTCAAGAAGTGATTTTTCAGAGGCTCAGGGCCAAGGCCTTGGGTCCAGTCCTCAGTGCCCCCCCAACACACAGTCCAGGAAAACACACATCAAAATGCTCATGGTATCTGAGAGACCGAGGCAGGAGGACCCCACTGTGCTTTGGAGGTCACAGTTTCAGTCTCTTCCTCTACATGGCTGGAAGCACAGAATCTCGAGAATCTGGTTTAATGACCTTAGTTGCTTTATTTCTGTTCTGGAATGGGTGGCCCTTCCATCAGAGGCTTCCCGTAAGTGCCCTGGCCTCGGGCAGGAAGGATGGAGTTTGCAGAGAGGCTGACTGAGGGAACCAGAGCCCCAAAGAGCGGCCTTTCAAGCTTATTCTTCTGACAGGTGAGAAACAGCTGCTCAGTTCACATTGGATGATTTGTTTCCTTTGTTTGCGGAGTGACTTCACGATGGCCTCCACAGAAACGGTCCTGATGGGGAAGCCCAGCTGTTCTCACCCTAATGCTGACTTCTCAGGAGGTCCAGTCAGCCTGGTGACCAGACCTGGTCCTTGGTGACTGACCATCTTGCTCCTGGGTGTCAAGCAGGGACTTGACCCAATCTGTGGCCCCTGGGGTTTTTATCCACTCCAGTACGGCTCCCCCGGCCCCAGGACTGGGCAGTGAACCCAGGGCCTTCACCCTGAGCCTGACCCCAGCCCTTCTGCAGCTGCCATGGCCCATGAGTGTGACCCCAGCATCCCAGGAGGCTGAGGCAGGACAATTGCGAGTTGGAGCACAGCCCGGGAAACTCAGTGAGATCCCATCTTGGGTAAAATAAAACAGGGCTGGGATGTGCAAAGGGCTGGATGCCAGTCACTCGGCGAAGGCGCATCAGGAGGGCAGGCCGCGGGGCTTCCTTCGGTTGTACCAAAGAAAGGAGGGACAGGAGTTTGTTCTTAGGCTAAGAAGATGAACCAGAAGCGTGCACACCGCTGACACCAGCGCTCGGGAGGCTGAGGCAGGATTGCCATGAGTTCAAGGCCAGCCTCGGACTACACAGAGGGACCCAGCAAAACAAAAAAGAAAAGCTAAGCAGTTTGTTTGCCAAGTAAATGACCCAGAGTCTGATTCTACCCCCTCTTCCCAAGGAACCAAGCACGCACTGTATTAGAAAGACCTGTTTCCTGAGCTTGTCACTGGGACAAGGTTATTTTATTGCTGCAGTCTCAAGGCCATTTCATTTGTATTTAAATTTGGATTTCTGAGAGAGGATCAAGCTATGCAGTTCAGGCTGACCTGGAACTCACTACCTAGCCTGGGCTGGCCTGGAGCTCGCAGCGACCCTCCCGCCTCGGCCTCTTGCGCGCTGGGCTGACAGGCGTGCACCCGGCTGTTTCTGTGGCTGGGGCCCTGCTGCGGGCCTGCTGACGTCACCCGCCTTCCTTTCTGGAAGGGAGACAGATCGAAAACACCTTGTGCAATCGCAGTGCCCAGTGACAGCTCCACCCCTCCCCCCAGCATCTGGGAAGAGCTGGGGGCTGGGGCGGAAATGCTGGTGTGGGGGAGCCCGATGCTGACGCTGTGTAGGGACCTGGGCTCCTCTTACACCCGGCCTGTTTGAGGAAGTGGCAGCGGAGTGAGACGCGGAGGCGGAGCTGCCAGTAACTCAACTATACCTCCGAGGTGATAAACAAGCAGCAAAGTGGGGCCCAAACCCACTGCCCTCCCCTGCCCTGGCCAGGCCGCCGCAATGGCCACTCCAGGTGAGGGGTTTTTTTTGAGACAGGGTCTCCCTAAGTAGCCCAGGCTGGCCTCCATCTCCCAGCAGCCCTCCTGCCTCAGCCTCCTGAGTGCTGGGGTGGCAGGCACGCCCCTCCTGTTACAGTTGTAGATTTCCAGGTAGATCAGCTGGGCAGCTGCTCAGTGCGACTGGAACAGAAATCAGCAGACCATGGTCCGTGCTTGTCACAAGCTGCCATTTTGATGTCTCTGCGGTCCTTGTTTATGTGTCTAGGAGAGTGGCTGACGCAGAGGGAGAGGAGGTGGTCGGCCATGAGTGACAGGATGCATGAGTGAATGAAGGCAGGAGCTGATCCCCAGGGAAGAATTACTACCTAAGCACTGGGGAGGCTGAGGCAGGAGAATCCTCATGAGTTTGAGGTCAGCCTGAACTACATAGCAAGACTCTCAAAAACAAGCAATTACTACTTAAACAGGAAGAGGAGCTTTTGCAAAAGGGAAGGGACCGAAAGATCCGGGAGAGGAGGAGAGAAGATGAAAGATGCGACTCTCACACGCCAGAACGGCCATCACTGCATGCTGCCAGCCTGCACGGATGAAAACCCCACCTAGGAGATGCCACTAGGCACAGAAGGCTCGCTCCGCCAGGCTTGGTGACACACACCTAGCTACTCAGAAGGCTGAGACAATGGGATCGGAAGTTCAAGGCCAGCCTGGATAACCTGAATAAGAGACCAGGTTTCAAAATAAAATTTAGGCCGTAAATAGTGGCGCACACCTTAATCCCAGCCCTCAGGAGGCTGAGGCAGGAGTGTCCCCATGAGTTCAAGGACCACCTGAACCACAAAGCAAATCTTTATTAGCCCATGTTTGTAAACCTAACGACTACACTCACTAGGGAACTGGTTCCTGCACAATCTCTACCAACCCTCCCCTTTGCCAGCGTCAGATCTGTTTCTTTATCTTACAAGTTCTTACAAGTTAATTGTCATAACACAGGTTAACAGGCTGGAAAACGTGAAATGCACAAGACAGTTACACTAATTCAAGGTAGACTTGTAGATCTACTGTCCACGCCGGAGTACAGTGATTTTTTCACTCTTCCTATTATCTGTCTTTCATTGTGGTATATATGTATATGTGCTGAGATTCTCATGTGAGAGGAAACATGCGCTATCTAACCTGTGTCGGACTATTTCACTTGCTGTGGTCTCCCCCACTTTCCTACAAATGGCTCCTCCTGCCCTTCTTCCTGGCAGAGCAGCACTCCGTGGTGTCTGAGCACATTTGCTTCACCCGTCCAGCTGCTGATGGACGCACAGGTCACGCCCAGGGTTTAGCTATTCCCAGCTGTGCTGCTGTCAACGCGGGGTACCGCTGTCCCTGCAGGGCGGCGACTTGAACTCTTTTGGGAAGAGTTACCCAGAAGGGGAAGAGCTGAGTCAAACACAACGGCCAGTTTTCATTTTTTAAGGACTGCACCCTGGTTCTACCAAGTTACACTCCTGCCAGCCACGTCCAGGGCTCCCTTCTCCCTCGCCCGTGTCCTTGGCTGATTTCTTGATGACTGAGATGGGGTCTCGGGGCTGTTCCAAGCCACGTCTCTCGCGCGGCCTATGATGCCCGGCCTTTCCCCGTGCATTCCCAGCCCCTTGTTCTTCTTCGCCTGGGAAATGTGAGGGTGTTTCCTAGTTGCTAAGTCAACCAGGCTGGGCTTGATATTGCGCTCTTCCTGCCTCAGCCTCCCAGAGTGCCTTCCACACCCAGCTTCATTGCAATGTTTTGAGTACACTGACTGGGATATGATACAAAGTTTCATGCAGCTTGGCTTGAGACAGGGAATGGCTCCACATGAAATAATCATCATTGTTAACCTGGGTGCACGCCAGGAATCCCTGCCCTTGGGAGGCTGAGGCAGGAAGATCACTTCCTGAGTTACATAGTGGGTTAGTTGGAGGCCAGCCTGAACCACATAGCAAGACCTTGTTTCAAAAAGCAGGAGGAAAAGTAAAGAAAAAAAATAAGTTTTTAAAAACAGCTCATGACTTTGGCAGTACACAGTGGGGGAAGAGAAACTTGTAAATGCCCCGAGCTCATGCTGGGCCTTGCGTGGTATGTGTCCTTGTGAGCACGTGCGTGGGTGTGCACATGTGTGCCTCTGTGTGTGTCAGGGATGTGTGTCCTGGCCTTGGTGCAGGTGCTCAGTCCAAGCTCCAGAAAACCAGATGCAAATTTGGCCTCTGGCTCGGGCTGCAGTCGCTAAGGCGAAATCAAAACAAAACACACAAGTGTTTGGGGTGGTCATTTCTCCAGCCAGGAAGCCGCTTCTCCTGGATGCGGGCGGCTCTGTGCGTGGGCCAGAATTCCACTGGAAAACATAGTGGCTGCTCCAGAGAAGGGTGTCATTTTCTGGGCCTTTGCACTGAAGCAGCAGTGTGGAGACACCTGGAGAAGCTTGTCGCCTCCTTTGGGGACGCAGCTGGTCCCATCCGGGGGAGCAGGATCACCCCGAGCTGCCCTGGGTCCTGTGTTTGGGGTGCAGAGCCAACTCCCTTCCCTCATGGACCTCAAGCAAACACCTGTTCCCAGCCAGGTGCTCGGCCAGAGACACCTGTGACGTGCTCAGGGACAGCAGCCAAACCCCAGCGGCCCGCAGGATGGGCTTCGGGGCCCAGGGCTCCTCAGGTGCCTGCAAACCTGTTCTTCCATCAGAATCCCTGGCTGAACAGCTGCTCGAATACCTGGCTTTGAAACCCTCTGTGAACATCGCATCTCCCATCTTTTGTTGTTTTGAGACAGGGTCTCACTGTGTGGCCCAGCCTGGCCTGGGGCTCCAGTGACCTGTGCCTCGGCCTCCCCTATGTGGTAGCTGTGGGCTGACGCTGTTTCTAGGAGGGTGAACAATCAGGCCTGGTGCATCCCCCACTGGGACTTGGGGTGACTCACAGGAGCTGTGCCACCTCCAGAGTCACAGAAGCCACTTCCTGCGGCTCAGGCACCCGGCCAAGGGCTCCCCTGCTGCCCCGCCTGGCTGCACGCCCGCCCCAGCTCCAGCTGGCCTGGGCTGCCGTGGGCGTCTCCAGCCCGGCACTGCAGAGCACGGAACCCCGTGTGTTCAGCCACCCGGGACCTAGTACCCGTTCACCGGGTCATGCTCCAGGCTGGCCTGAATTTGCTGTGACCCTCCTGCTTCAGCCTCGCCAGAGCTGGGGTTACAGGTGTGTGGTCCCCCTCCCCTCCCAGCACAGGTGACCTTTTAACCAGCAATGTCCTGGAACCCAGGGGCCTCTCCTGGATGAGGTCACACTGCAAATCCTGAGAGTAAAATGGCTTTTTCCTGAGGCAGGGTCCCCTCTGGGGCTGGAGCTGGCTTCTGCCTCCAGGGAGGCTTCCAGCACTGCAGGCTGTGCCCAGGCCCCGGTGCTTCCTCAGACGGAATGGGGACCAGGTGCCTGGGCAGCTGCTGGTCCTGCCTGGTCCCCACCCCGCTCAGAGGTCAGGAACAGCTCCAGTCTGCTTGAGCTACATGAGTGACAGCTCTGTGACTCAGCAGCAGAGCTCATCGCTGCTAGGTCGCCTGTCACGGTCACCACAGCAGCCACCACGTGTGTGTCTGCGTCTGGAGCAGACGGCCCCTGAGGCCAGTGATGTCCCAGGGTAGGACCATGGCCCCAGGGTAAGTGGAGGAATGCAGGACTCCATGTATTACAGCCTAGGTGAGCTCCACACCCTTCTGCCCCAAATCATAAAAAGCTTGAGGTGACCTCCCGCTGAACTCTCCTGCTGAGGGGAAACTGGAAAAGCCGGGGATGGCAGGTCACATCAGCACTCGGGAGGCTGAGGCAGGAAGAGCTCCTAGAGCTTGAGGCCGGCCTGTGCAACACAGTGAGTATCTGTCTCGAGAAAAAAACAAAAAGCAAACAGAGAAGCAGGGCCACAGCCCGTTCCCCGTGTCACAGGTCCTGTCAACTGCCCTCCACACTGACCCATTTCCAGTGGGCAGGGAGCGGCTTGCATAACCCAAGTTGCTTTAAATGGCCTGGACTGGTGGCTCCAGGCCGCAGTGATGTCCCTGGTATGGCTGGAGTTCAGTGTGGGGACACGACCCTGTTCTGAATGTACCGAGTGCTGCCGGCCAGACAGGGCTCTGGGCTGATGGAAAGTCCCAGGACGGACCTCACGGGTCAGCGGGGCAACACCCCTCCCTCTCCCTCCCCACCCCCACACCTCCCTCGCTGAAGGCTCTGTGCATGTCCAGTGCACACCTGGATGCCACATCATTGCTGCCCATGGCTTCTGCTGAGAACTAGTCCAACAGCTGAAGGAACACAAGTTCCCACTCTGCCTGGTGACATACACTGTGATCCCAGCACTCTTGGAGGCTGAGGCAGGAAGATTCCAAGTTGCAGCCCAGCCCAGCCAATTTAGCAAAATTCTGTCTCAGAATAAAAAAGAAAATATTTCATTTTATTGTTGTTATTGTTTTGAGATAGGGTCTCCCTGTGTAATCCAGGCTGGCCTTGAACTCACTGTGTAGCCCAGGCTGATCCTCCTGCCTCAGCCTCCCAAGTGCAGGGATGACAGGGGTGCAACAGCGTGTCTGGCCAAGGGCAGTATTTTCCTGAGGACCGTGTTGACATAGACAAAAGGCTTCGCTGTCGGGGACCGGCTCTCCCTGGGATCTGTGATGCCGGTGCTGCAGGGTTCCGACAGTGGGGACAGCAGCGGCCGGCTCGCTGAGCCCTTCTGCCCGTCACACCAGCCCCTTGGCAGCCGCAGTGCCACACCTGGAGCTCATGTGACCTGAGCAGGAGTCGGGGCCAGGCGGGCGCCGGCAGCCAGGAAGGGCCAGCGCCCGGCCAGCGCCCGGGGGAACAGCCGTGCCCGGGCTGGCAGCCAAGTGTATGGCGTCCTCGGGTGACACGAAGGCCGGGCAGGGAAAGAACCACCCGCAGTGGGGACAGCGGAGGGCAGAGGTGGCAGAGCCAAGCAGACAAGGGGGGGGCACCTGCCTACCTCATGATGCCTGGAAGGAGAGAGAGACAGAGACAGACAGACAGCGTCCCTCACCAGCACGGCCTGGCACCGCCACTCCCCCTCACTGCCCTCTGCACTTTTACTGCCTAGCTCTCTTACCCCAACGGGCTGGCTCCTCCTCACCCGCCCCTTGGCCTGTACCCGCCCTGCGCCCCTCAGTAGTGTGTACCCTGTGTCTCAGTTGCTTCCTCATCACCGGGAGAAAATGCCTTAAGAGAAGATTTTCACTCACGATTTCAGTGGGCCCGGCCACAGTGGGCTGGTGCCAAGGCAGAAAAGGTGCCGTGGAAGGTGCTCGTGTCACGACATCCAGGGAGCAGAGGGAGCGGGGCAGGGCTGGGGACAGGGTCGCAGCTTCCTCTACCACCACCAACCAGCCCACGCCTCCTGGCTGCGCAGTTTGGGGAGGATTCGCGCAGGGGTGAACCCACAGGTGAGCGTGTGCCCGCCCCCCGTGGCCCAGTCACCCGCCACACACAGCAGGCTTTGGGAAGACACTTCGGACCTAGACTGTGACATTCTACCTCGGTCCTCAAGAGTCTCCTGTGTATCATCTCGTTAATCAAATTGCATTTAGTCGTCTCTAAGAGTTGCCAAGGTCTTAATCATTCCAGCGTTGCTGAAAAGTCCAAATCCAAAGTCTCCTTGGACACTTAAGGCAGACTGTGAGCCCCTGTTAAAAAAATAGTTAAACTCTGCCAGTACAGGGCCCTGGGTTAGCATTCTCATTCCTAAAGAGAAGAGGAAGACGGAAAGGAATCAGACCAAAGGAAGCCTGAGTCCCGGCAGGGCGGACATTAAATCCTGCAGCTTAATGGGCAGCACTTGGGGCAGGCAGTGGTGAGCTGTGAGGTCCAAAGGCTTGGACAGTCCTGGCCCCGGACATCGCTGGTGGCTTGCCTCGTGGCCTCCGACTTGGGCTGGCTCCACCATCAACTACAGCTTTCCTCAGTGAATAATCCATGTTCGTCATATCTCCTTCATCCTGAGGTCTCCACTGGACCTTTGGTTTCACTCTCACAGCTTCACATGCTGCCCCATCAGGAGCAACTGCCTGGCCTCCCTGGCCTTTTTCTGAAATCTGAGCGGAAGCCTCCGTGACCCCACAACTCTGTCTTTTGCATGCCTGAAAGACCAGGTCCATGTGAATGATGCCAAGGTTTGCTGCCAGTGGAAGCAGTAACGGGGCCCCCTTGGACCATGCCTGTAGGAGCCCCTGAGTGCCTGGATAGCTGAACTCCAGGGAACTTTTTTAGGTGACTCTGAATGAGCTGGGTTCCTTGGTGCTCTCTTCTCAAAGCAAAGGCCTACACTTCGAGCCTGCCAATGGTGGCATTTTCTGGTCCCTGAGATGCCCTCGAGCTATCTTTCTTACTGCCCTAATACAGCGTACATGGCCTCTTTTTAATGCTAATCCTTCAATATCCTCCTCTCCTCTGTCCCCAGTTTTGCAGCTGCTTCTTTTCTGGCCAAGGTTCTTTTTCAAATCATTCAGCTTGTCTTTTTTCCCCTGTTGCTCACTTTAGGTCTGGCTTAAAAACACCCAATGGAAAGCAATGCCACATTGGGCTTCCTGGGAATTTCCTGCTCCAGATCCATTCCTTCAGCTGAGCCTCCACAAAGTCATAGGACATGGGCAAAATGCAGATAAGCTCCCTGCCAGAATGCGACACCTGTAGACTTCAGTCCAGTTTCCAATGCAGTCTCCATCCCCGTCTGAGACCTCCAGAGCCCGGCCTTTACTGTCTGCAATCCACCAGCATTCTAGTGTTTGAGCTCCAGCCAGAATAACCCATCACACTCAGCTCACAGCACCCTGCGGCTTCTCCAGCCAGTATCTCTAAACCTCTCCAAACTCCTCCCATGAGTCAGTCCCAAAGGCTTCCGAACCCCACGGTCAGGTAGTCCCAGCAATGGTCTCAATCCTGGTGTCCAAATCTGCGTTGGTCATTTTCCTATTGCTGGGACAGAAGACCAGACACCTGCAGCTAAAAGGAGGGGTCTATTTCGGCTCCCAATTTCAGGCCAGGGTCAGCTGGCTGCAAAGCAGAAACAGCCCAGCCCAGAGGCACTGGGGAGGGAAAGGTGTGCAGGCCGTGGCCGCCAGGAGAGAAGGGAGGAGCAGGGACAAGGGACACCCTTCAAGTCACAGCCTCCGTGGCTGCTTCCAGCCAGGCCACTGCCTAACAGCACACTTGACTGCAGACTCATTTATGGTAGATCCACAGATGGGCACAGCGCCCGTGATCCAGTCTCCTCCTGGCAACATGGGACTTCAGGGACACTTCAGACATAAACCCATGGGCGCTTGGCACCCAGAGGAGCCAGCCTGCCCACTCCCCGGGGCAGGGAGTCCTGGGGCAGAGGCCGGAGGGCCTGGGCTGCGCTCTCGGCTCAGGTGGGGCATTCTCATTTCCCGCAGTCTCCCCCTGCCTCTGTCTCTGAGCTCTCCCAGGTCCGCTGGTTCTGTCTGTCCTTTCCTGGAGGTGCACTAGGTCCCTGGGGCTCCCTTGGCTCCTCCTCCCAGGAAGGGTGGCCGGGGTCAGAGTGGAGCTGCTGCAGGCACAGCAGCCCGGTGGGAGGCGCTGCCCCTCCTGGGAAGCACTTCTGGCCCCCTGCTCCGTCCCCAGAGCTGCTGTGCCAGGGACAGCTCCGCTGCTCTGCCCGGGGAGAGAAAGGTGCACGCACACCTCTCCTTTGTTTTTTCTGTTTGTTCGTTTGTTTGTTTTGAGACAGGGTCTTGCTGTGTGGCCCAGGCTGGCTTCCAACTAGCAGAGATCCTTGTGCCTCAGCCTCTCGAGTGGCAAGATGAAGGCATCCAGCAAAGGCCTGGCTTTCTAGCCTTTGTAAAATTGGCCGCACTCTGATTTAATTTATCTTTCGTGTGTGTGCAGTGAGTGTGTGACACTGGGGGTCAAACCCAGGGCCTTTGCACTCAGCTACACCTGCAGCCCATTTTTTCAAGTCCTGCTGCAGGAACTCCCGAAGTCACTAAGTGGCCCGTCGACTCCCATTTGTGACCCTCCTGCCCCTGTCCCCGCAATGCTGGGGTACAGTCCCTCGCCACCACGCCCACATTCCCAGCGCCAGTGCTGCCAGCTGTGGGCTGTGGATACCGCATCTTATCCACCTTCCGGGCAGAGGCTGTCGCCACCGGGCGCTGGAGACACAGAGCGAGGCGCGCAAGGTCGGCGGGGATCACACAAGACTCGGCCCCACGAGGGGAGCCTGTGTCCAGCAGGGGCTGAGCTGAGTTTGCATCCCAGGCAGACGGGCCCTGGCTCAATGCACAGCTAAGCTGGGTGTGGTGGCGCACACCTAGAGTCCCCTCTCTGGAGGCTGAGGCAGGAGGATCACTAGCGGTTAAAAGGCAGCCTGAGTTATATGGCGAGATCCTGCCTCAAAAAGAAAAAAATCTTTCTTTGTTGATGCTTCTTTGTGTGAGCACACATGTGCCATCTGTAGTGAGCACATTGCTGGTGGGCTGGGGGATTCCTCTGCGACACTGCACAGCCTGGGACTGGCTGGCTGTATTTTTGTTTGTTTGGTTGTTGTGTTTTGTTTTGTTTTTCTTGAGATATGGTCTCGCTATGCAGTTCTGGCCAGCCTTGAACTCATGGCAATCCTCCTGCCTCAGCCTCCTGTGTGCTGGGATTACAGCCTGGCTCTTGGTTGATATTTTTGCAGAGTAATCCTCTCAATGCTGGTATGGAAGTTAAGAAAAATGTGCACCCAGGAGTCAAAGTGGGGGTCTGGCAGTCCCGGGGGGGGGGTGACCTTGCCGGTGAGTGGATGCCCACACAGCTGTGGCCATGCTACCTGTGGAAACTGGCATGGGCCCCAGCGCTTTCTCAGGACAAAACAAACAAAAACACAACAGTGGAGAAAACCTCCTGAAGAAAACAGAACAGAGCCAGGCACCCAGATCTCAGCTCAGGGCAGAGTGGGAGGCCGAGGAAGTCTCGGTCTGTCACTTCTCTGGCGGCAGGGCTCCCTGTGCTTCAGGGAACTCAGGCCGGGAAACTGCCAGGCTCTATGGGACCCTGGGGTCCAGGGCAGCAGGTAGGGGACACCAGGCTGAAGAGACGAGAGGAGGCACATCTGGGCCTCCGGAGGAAGAGGGCAGTGTTCAAATACTTAAAAGCTGAGCCAGGCATGGTGGTCACGCCTGTAATTCTGGCTCTCGGGAGGCTGAGGCAGGAGGATTGCCAAGACTACACAGTGAGACCTTGTCTTGAAAAATAAAACAAAAACAAAACACCAAGTGGACCCCAGGCTTGCTGTCCCCACCTGGTGTCATCTGCTGAGATGGCAGGCTCCGCCCTTGTGGTGGACAGGACCTGAGTCACTCCTCTGTCGAAAGCCCGGTGAATAGGCAGGTGACCGTGTGACAATCTCCCAGGGCTCTGCCCAGCTGCTGCCTCAGTGCAGGGCCTCAGGATGCAGGTTTGTGTAGGTTCTCACATCACCTCTGGCGTGTGTGTGTGTGTGTGTGTGTGTGTGTGTGTGTGTGTGTGTGAGTTGGGGGTGGTCTGGGAGCTTATGCTGAGGTTGAATTACATCCTAACCCTTTTTAAAATGTTCTTTACTCTGACACAAGTTCCTGCTAAATTGTTCCAGCTGGACTTGCATTTTTGATCCTCCTGCCTCAGCCTCCCAGGGTGCTGAGGTTAGAGGTGTGTGTCACCATGCTTGGTTTATGTGGGGATTTTTTTTTTTGTCTTTTTGAGACAAGGTCTTGCTATATAGTTCAGGCTGGCCTTGAGCTCACTTTGTAGCCCAGGCTGGTCTGGAACTCACAAGGATCCTCCTGCCTCAGCCTCCTGAGTGCTGGGATTACAGGCATGAGCCACCACACCTGGCTTATGTGGGGAATTTTTTGGTAGGGGTTTGAGGCAGGGTTTGCAATGTAGCACAGGCTGACCTTGAACTCATGGAAATCCTTCTGCTTCAGCCTCCCGAGTGCGGGGATTACAGGTGTGAGCTGCCATTCCCGGTTTAACATGGGGACTTTTTAATCACTGTTCCATACAATTGATCATTGAAGTTAAAAACTGAAATGTACAGTTGAGGATTTAGCTCAGTAGCACAAGTGCCTGCCTGGTAAGTGTCAGGTTATGAATTCAATCTCAGGCTCCAAAAAAGCAAAAAAAACCACAACAACACAAAAACCCTGAAATGTAAACTGGGTGGTGTGTGCCTGTAATCGCAGCAACTCAGAAAGCTGAGGCAGGAAGATCACAAATTTGAACCCAGGCCAGGCAACTTAGTGATTTAGTGAGACCCTGTCTCAAAATTTTAAAATACCTAGGATCACAGGAA
>PVLA01007862.1:0-97944 GCA_004027455.1 Hydrochoerus hydrochaeris
CCCAGAGCCTTTGCACTAAGCTACATGTGATGTCTGAGACAGCTGAGTTGCCCAGCTCAGTCTCCAACCTGTGGTGCTCTGGCCTCCGCCTCCCAGTGTGCTGGGGCTCTGAGCGTGCGCCAAGCCCGGCTCCCTTTTGCCTGGTCTTGAGGCCACTCTACTGGCATCAAGAGTGGAAACACTTGCTTTCCTCAAATCTCGAAAGTTTCTGTGTCCTGCGCTAATTCCAAATATAAATGCCTTCTGTGCTGGGCGCAAGGCTTGGTTGGCTGCAGACTTAATGCAGTACCTCGAGTTAGTGTTCGGCCGCTTGTGCACTGATGGCCATTTGATTAGGATGGAGCGCTGAATGTGCTCCTCTGTTAAGCGGCTTTGAGTGCTGAGTAGAATGAAGTAGCTGACTCTGTGATGAGTTATGTAGAGGCCCAGACTAAGAATAACCGCAGGATCCTGAAGAAAGCTGGGGCACTGTGAAAGCCGAGGAAATGGAGAGCGTGAAGCTCACTCGTCTTGGCCACAGAAGAGCACTGCGGGCCGGGCTGGAGCTCAGCGGCATAGGCCCGAGTTTGATTCCTGGTACCAAAGAAGAAAAATAGAAAAAAAAAAAAAGACTAAAAAATAAAACAATGAAAAGAGAGCGCTGTAATGGTACCACTCATACAGCTGGGCTTAACTGTCTTCGGCTGAAGGGTCAGGAGCCAGCGTTCAGTGAAGATCGCGCTCCGTCCCTTCCCATCCCCAAGGTACGCTTCGGGGCAGAGACTGGGTGCCCAGGTGTCCTTCCTGGTGCCCATGTGCAGACGGGGCCAGCAGTGGCAGGTCACACACACTTGGTTTCTAAAAGAGGTTTTTGTTGTGCATAGGGAACAGTTTGTTTAAGTAATTCTAAATTTAATCGAGGTCCTGGGATTTAGCTCAGTGGCTGAAGTGCTTGCCTGGTAAGCACAAGGTTGTGAGTTTGATCCCCTGTACAAAAAATAAAGGTAGAAGTTTATTGAGCTGGGTCTGATGGCGCACGCCTGTAATCCCAGCATTCAGGAGGCTGAGGCAGGAGGACTGTTGCAAATTCAAGACCAGCCTAGGCTACAAAGTGAGCTCAAGGCCAGCCTGAACTGCTTAGTAAGACCCGGTCTCAAAAAGCCAATAAATAAATAAATAAATTTGTTCAAAATCTGTAAAAATAACTGGTAAGCTTTTATTTAGAATGACAGGAATGTGAATGTCCAGTCTTTCTTTAAGGTTTTTTTTCCTTTCTTTTGGTACCATGGGATCGAACTCATGAACAGGCATTTGCAAGGCAGATGCTAAACCCCCAGCCTTCCAGTCTTTCTTTAACAGTTGGCATAGAGCGTGTTTCTGTGAGTGCACACTGGGAAAGGCACCTTGGTTTTGGATTGAGAAGACCGGCGGTGGCCCGGTTGATGCCTTTGTTGCATCCCATTCAAAGCCTGGGCTGTGGAAGGGTGTGGTGGTGTCAGCCAGCCTTGCTGCTGCAGCCTCCGGCTTGGGCCTGGGTTTGTTAGGCTTCCCTGCTCTGTCTGCTGTCCACCTTCCTTTCCTCCCGCCCATAGAGGGCTGTTGGGTGCTCAAGGCTGACAGACGGTCAGCTCACGATCCTGCCAAGGTTCAGCCAGGGGGCCGCAGGGCTGGGTCATAGCTTGTGTCTGCATGTTCCCCCAAAGCCTTGTGCAGTCGTGGGAGGGATGAGGTCCCTGACCATTAACCCCCCCAGCCCCTAGTGCCATACATGGCAGGTGCTGACCAAGAGAGCCTGGGCTCCCACCACTTTCCAGCTTGGCTGAGGAGCCACTGGACTTTTCTGCAGTGTGCTCAGACAGCAGAGCTGGCTTTGTCCTATTGTTCCGTTTCGCTTTCTCGTCCTCCATCCTGGACCGAGACCTTCCGCCCTTTAATTTCTAGAGAGAGCTGCTTCTGCCTGATGCGTGATAGTCTGTCAACCTGAGGCTCACAAGCGACCCTTATTTCCTGTTTGTGCTCTGATAACATTTCAGTATTGCCATAGCATCTGTCTGGGGTCTGACAGGCCAGTCTCTGGGCGATGTGGCCAGGTCATCCTTCAAGGTCACTGATGTCCCTGCGGGAATGTGATGGTGACCTTGGCTTGCCCGGCCAGCTTCTGTGCTGCCCTGCACCGTGGGTAGGTTTATCTGTCAGCCCTGACCTTAGGTGCTGCTGGCTGTGGGGGCTTGGGACTAAGGTGCTACGTCGTCAGGAGTCCGGTGCCCGGGGCTCTGCTGTCTCCATTTGTTTCTGACTTGCACTCCTGGAAGTGAGCCGTGCGCCTCCCGGCATGAGCAGGTGTGGAAGCAGGACTTGCCTCTGCCCAGCTCTTGCGCCCCCTCTGCCCAGCTCTTGCGTGGCTTTGCTGCAGCTACCTTGAGGGAGCTCGCTTTGTGGTTGTCGTGCTGAGCGTGGCCTCTTGGGGCAGGACGAGGCCTTGTAGAGGGTTCCTTGTGTGGTAATCTGTCCCTCCCAGCCGAGCAAGGGTGCTCCCCAGAACTGGCCAGCTGGAGAGTTCATGCTTGTTACTTAGACTTGTCAGCCGGAAAACACCCCCAGAAGTTGAGAATTAGGTGCGATCAGGTTCTTTCTAGGACTAAATCCTGTCACTGTACGTAATGGGAGCTTTCTGTGGTTCAGCAGTGTTATGCAGGGTCGGGGTTGGTGTGGGTGATCTCAGGCATGCGTTTCTCCGTAGTACTCCTGCTTGCGGATTTGTGAGTCATGAAATAGAGTTATATTATTCCACACAATTCTATTTATTTATTTATTTATTTATTTATTTATTTATTTTGGTACCAGGAATTGAACTCATGACCTCATGCTTGCCAGGTAGGTGCTGTGCCACTGAACTGTATCCCTGGCCTGGAATAATTTAAATTTAGAATTAATTTTTTTTCTTTTTCTTTTCTTTTCCGGTACTGGGAGTCAAACTCACAACCTTGTGTTTGCTAGGCAGGTGCTTATGTTGCTGAGCTATATCCTTGGCCCCTAGAATCAATTTTTAAACTCAGAAGTGGCTTTACAATGTTTGCATTGTTGGTTTGATTGTCTAGGTTGTCCTACATGTTTTGGTTTTGGTTTTGCGGTACTGGGGATTGGATCCAGCGCCTTGTGCATTTGAGATAGGTGCTCTACCACTCAGCTATGTCACCGGTTCTTATTTATTTATTTATTGGATTGTTTTATTTTGAGACAGGATCTTTCCAAATTACTTAGGCTGGCCTCAAATTTGTGACTCTCCTGCCTCCTCCCACATAGTCGGGATTGTAGGTGTGCACCACCATGTGGGTTTTTGATAGATGACAAATTTCACACAATTAGACTTTGTAGTGAATTTAGGGTGGAGATTACCCCAGTCTCTGGCTCTCAGTCACTCATTGCCCAAACCGTTAGATATCTTTTTCTAAGAATAACTTAAAGATGCATTTGTAAGACCAGGGTGGAAGGCTATACTTTCAGGGATCATTTCTATAGTATGTAAGACCAGAGTGGGAGTACTCTGATGCAGCAGAGCATTTTGGCCTGGTTGGACAAGGTTCTGATGGAACAGAGATTGCACATGGGGCGCCTGCAAGGTGGTACAGTGGAAAAGTTTTAAAAGGTGGTGTGGTGGAAACTCGTTTCAAGGCGTGGGCACTTTGCAGGTGCCGGGAGGAAGGATGGGAGGACACTCTGGGTGTGTAGGGCTCACAGCGATGCTGTTCTTGGGCTCCAGGTGGTAGCAGGACATGCCCTGACCCCTGACCTGGAGTTCCCAGGGTGTACAGGGGGGCATCATGGCCAGAGATGCCATTCTTAGCTAACTGCCTGGATTATTTTTCCCTCTGGATTTAGGAAAGGGAGATGCTGATTAAAGAAATACAAAAAGCCCACAGTTCTTTCCTGAGGCTCTGTATACCTGTGTTATTTCTGTGAATAAAATAGCTGTACATTGTGCATGCTTCGCAAATGATGGGTCTGCCTCTACCAGATCTTTGATGGTATCCTCAGCTTTTGCAGAATACACATTACAAAACCTGACTTTGCTTCCTTTGGTGTGAAAGTCTAACATCAGAGCACTTCCTGTACATAGCTCCAAGCTGTGGTATTCTGGGGGTGGAGGGGCCAGGGTCAGAGACTCACAGCCTGTGGGCTTCTGGGCAGCAAAGACCTGTTTATTGGACCAGGCCTCTGAGAAGTCCAGGGCTGGGCAGACATCTGGAAGGACTGATGTTCCAGTTTAAGTATGAAGACTCAGGTACTGAGAGAGCTTGATTCCCAGTGCAGCAGTAGCCAGAGCTGGGTAACCGCTGACCTGATCAGCTGAAGAATTCGTAGCTCAGTGGCCTGGGGCGTGGCCCAGCTGGAGGAAGTAGGCACTGATGGTGTGCTTTGAAGGTTGTGTCTTGCCCCCACCCATTACTCTCCATCTACCTCTCTCTCTGTTTGCTTCCTGGGTGCCGTGAGGTAAGCAGCTCTGCCACCACGCCCTTGCACAGGCCCAAAGGAGAGGAGCCAGTGGACCACAAAACCTCAGAAACCATGAGGCACAATCACTGATTACTCCTTACAGTTGCTTTCCTCAGGGAAAGCCAGCTGTCCCAACTGAAGACCCCTGCAGTGCGTGGGGCCAAGTATTCTTGCAGACTCCAGATCACCCCGTAGGGGCTGCCCACAGGGCGCCATGGCCAGCATTGCGACAGGATGCCATACTTCCGCCTGAGGCCTTGCTTCCTGTGGGCCGTTGATCTGGGGAGAGTGGATGAAGCGTTGGTGGGATTTCAGTGGCAGCCTGCAGCAGTCAAGGAGCCATAGTGAAGCAGCTGTGGAACAGGCACCTGCAGACATAGCGTGTCCCGAGGTGACCCTGGGCCATGGGGGAGTTAATCGATGCTCCTGCAAGCCTGTGTGAGGCTGCCTGGGAAGGCCTGTGGCCTAGAACTCAGGCTTATGGGAAAGGCCACCTGAGGACCTTGGGCATGGTTGGTCTTCATGGTCCATGTGGGAGGTGTGCAGCCACAGGTGACAGCATTTTCCCCTAGTCAGCTGAGTTTGTGTCTTTAGTGTGAATAACTTTACACCTCACACTTTTGTCTTAAAGATTTTCTGCAAAGTTTGTTTGATTTACCTTTAACATTAGGATGTTTGTCAGGAAGCATATTAAAAAACAGGTGGCTTTTAAAGTGCTTTTTATCCTGGGAGGTTTCATAGTACAGCAGGCAGACTGGCACAGAGATCCTTTGCATGTCTTCAGCCCACAGCCCTCCTGCTTAGGCCCATGCATCCCATGAACCTCCCTCCCCAGGTTATTTTGAAGAAAATCTTGGACATGCCGTGATTGAATCCCTATATGTATATGTCATTGTGTTGCTTTAGAAGAGGAGGCCTCCTAAAAGGGTCCTGTTACGGACCCTTAGAAGCCATTGGTCCTCACGCCATCAGATGTCCACTCTGCCGTGGTGATGCACAGCTGTAAATCTAGCAGTCTGTGAGGCTGGGGTGGGAAGATCAAAATTCCATGCCTAGCCTGGGGAACTTAGTGGCTTAGTGAGATCCTGTGTCCAAACAAAATGAAACAAAATAAGGGCCAGGGGTTTAGCTCAGCAGTGTAAGCACCTGCCTGGCCAGTGCAAGGTCATGAGTTTGATCCCCAGTACTAAAAAAACCCCTCAAAAACAGTCACTGTCAGCTGTATAGTTCTTTGACAAACATTTCTTTGAGATCTATTATGCACCCTTGTTTGAATCCTGCTTCAAAGTTAGTTGTTAGTTGGTATCTCTTTTGGGGGAGTAGCTTTTGAAAGGTTAATTGACATATAATAAATTGTACATGAAGTGTATAGTCAGCATAAGGAAATGACCCTCCAGCTCGTGTACCCCTGCAGTGCAGCTTGGCATGTGTCTTACTGTGACACACATGCACTAGAGAAGCCACTGCTCAGTTGTGCTTCCCTTTGCACTGCTCTGTCCCTCTCCCTGTGTGATTTTTATGATAGGAGAATGGTACCGTCCTGGAATGCTCTGGAGCCAGGTATTGCTGCTTGTGTTCCCACAGTGTGTTCAGCAAGCAAACTGGTGGGAAAGCTGGCTGCTGCCTGGGGTTTGGGCTTGGTTTCTGGCAAGGCAGTTGGTCGGTGGGGCTGAGTGCGAGCAGCTCGGCAGCTGCTGTGGCAGTGCCTGGAGCCGTGACGCCCTGGGCATGTGGTGATGATGTTCAGGGCACTCCTTCATCATCACTTCGCTGGCATTCCTCTGAGAGGTGCAGTCCTCTCATTTACGACTTGGTGACACAGCGGAATGGACACTGCCAGGATGAAGGCAGGACATGTCTGCTTTCCTAGTTGGCAAAATAACGTGTTGGCTTCCTGACATCACCCAGTGATGACTCGTTAACTTCTTTTTTATTAGCTTTATGAACTCGGGCCTCAGTGTGTTTGCTATTTCAGTTGCTTGTTGTTTCTTGGTGCCCAGGTTGTCTCATCTTTGCAGTGGAAGCTTTTGGCTTGGCCTCATTTCTTTGTCTGTTTTGTGCTGTTGTGACATTACCGCAGATTGGGCAGTTTGTAACAGACAGAAACTCACTGACTCACAGTGCTGGTGTCTGTCGAGATCTTTCCCACTTTATTGTCCCGTGGTGGGAGGAGGCAGAAAGTAGAAGAGCGAGGGTGGGGGAGGAGCAGAGCAGACAGAGCTCTGAGGCAGTGCACAACTCACCTCTTGCAGGGACTGATTCTGAACATTTTGTGAGGCCTGGGTCCTCTCAGCCCAGTGGTGGCCCACAGAGGCCACCTCTCAGCACCTTTGCAACAGTTGCAGTGGGGAAGGACAGACATTCAGACATAGCCCCTCACCACCTGCAGGGCAGGACAAACCTGCTGGCTTCAGCTGTCTCTTGAAGGAACCCTGGTTTTTTGAGCAGCTGCCGGGGGTGGGGGGGGTGGGGGTGGGAAGCAAGTTTGAGCCACTATAGATACAATGCATGGTATTAGAGAGAAATTAGAAGCTAACCACTGTTTCCCACCTTGTGGAGGATACAGACTGGGGCCCAGTGAGCGATGCTGTTTGCACTGGTATCTAGTAGCTGTCCCAGGTGCGCAGTTTTGCACTGGTTGGGGAGGTGGAAGGAGCGGGAAATACTGAGAGTTCTCAGAGATGAGCAGAACGCGGGAGCTTAGCGCCCAGATGGCTGAGGATTAGAAGCCTGCGAATAGCAGCTCTAATTTACCCTCACTCAGTGGACAGAGCCCTAGGGTGAGCCCCATGGCAGGGGGCACACATCCCTGAGTACCTTCTGGCCAGTCCTCTTGCGGGATCACCCCATTGCCCCCCACATCTGTGTGATCAGAAGGAGCAAGAGCTCCAGGCTGGCAATTAAAAAGAGAACTCTGCTCATTTTCAGAAAAAGTGAAACCTCTTGGGACGTGGTTGACATTTTGCTTTGGTGTCATGCCCTTTCTAAGATGCTGCTCTTCTTGTGAGAGAAGATAATGTGTATGAGTTTCAAAATATTGAGCCAAAATGAACTTGAGAAAATTTAAGTTTACTTCAGTTTACCCTTATGCAATCAATGTATATAGCAGTCTCAAGTCTCTGGAATTGAAAAATTGGCTTCGGGCCTAGGGGTGTAGCTCACTGATAGAGCACTCACTTATCTAGCTCCCTCAGGGCTCTGGGTTTAATCCCCAGCCCCACAGACACACAAAATTGGTTTGGGATAAGTGTGAAAATTACTTTGAGATAATTTCCCATTTATTTATAACTACTTGGCTCTGAGCACTTAGAGCTCATGATGGTAAATACCTCATTGAAACTGATCTGCCTTTGAACTGTTCATGCATCTTTTCCCAGATTAATGTCTTATTGTTTTCTCACACAACTGTAGGTAACAACTTTTAAATATAACTTAACATAATATTCACTTACTGATCTGTTACTCGTCAGTTATCTTTACCTGAGGGACGCTTCCCTCATTTATACTATTTGAAGTCCTGTATGTGTTATAATACTGTATGTTTTATTTCTTTGCTTAGATGTAATTAAGATCAGTTTCAAAATGGTAAGTGGGTATTATTATTATTTTGGTACCAGGAATTGAACTTACAACCTCGTGCTTGCCAGACAGGTGCTGTGCCTCTGAGCCATATCCCTGGCCTGCTAAGTGGGTATTTAAAAAATGGTTTTTAAACCATGTTTATTCTGGGAGCTAAGCATGCCACAATGTTTCTCTCTTTAGCTCTCCAGTGTCTGCTGGATTTTTATCAAGAAAAAGATCACAGCTTGAAGTCGCCTCTGCGCTGAAGTAGATGAGATGCGATGATCCAGTAGGAAGACCAGCACGGGGCAGCAACAGAGCCTGGCTGCTGAAGGATGAACGGGGAGGAAGAATTTTTTGATGCCATCACAGGTGAGTTGAAAGCCAGGATGACCCAGAGGCTGCAGTGTGTGGGAGAGTCCGCAAGCCCTGGAGAGCGGGCTTGGCCTTGGGATGTGGCCTGGCTCAGCAGAACAAGGCCAGAGAGGCTGCGTTACATAAGGCCTGACTCCAGCTTTGTGGGAAGAATGCAGTGACCTTGTCAAGTGCGGGGAACCTTGACGCTAGATCTTGGAAGAGAGTTTGAAGGGGCAACAAAATCTGAAGTTTTTGAAAGAGCCTTCTGGGGGTGGTTTTATTTGGATCCTCTAAGAAGTGATCTTACTTGAATAAGATCTTGTTCTTCGGTCACTTAATGATCAAAATTACTGGTTTTGCCGGGCGTGGTGGTCCATGCCTGCACTCCTAGCACTTGAGAGGTGGAGACAGGAGGATTGCTACAAGTTCAAGTCCAGCGTGAACTGCATAGCAGAACTCAAAAACCCAAATCAAGGAAACCAGCCCCCAAATCACTGGTCTCATGACTGTGCCTTGGGTTTTACTACTTACTCACAGTGCACTGGGCGACAGCTGACTTCTTTTGCGGGGCTCCTCCTGCCTTAAAGTTCAGCCGCACTTCCTTTTCGGGAAGACATTTAAGCAGCGAGCTGCGTCTGTGTGCCTGGTGGAAGGTGAGGCTCGCACACGTGTGGGCCGGGGGCAGAGGGGGTGGAGCTGGTGCGCCTGAGCCGAACTGCCTGCGTCTTTGCCACCTGTCACTCCTGTCACAGGAGAGCAGAGCTGCTTCAGCCACCGGGGCCTGGGCGCCTCCCCCACTTCGAGCTCATTGGTTTTGCACATTCATTTCCTCCTCTTCTTAGGGTCAGACTTCAGAATACCATTTAAGTGGTCATTTCTGTGAAATGGACCAAATGACCAGTGCCAGTAAAAGGTACCTCGGGGCCTTCTTCTGTCCATTTCCATGTCCTTTCCTTGTCCTTAGGTATAGGAATGGCAGTGTACCAGCTCTGAAATGTTACTGTGGGCCAGGTTTTTTGGTGACAATCTTGTGATCTTGTTTTTCAGGTTTCTGTTTTTGTTTTTGTTTTGAGACAAAATTTCACTATACAGTTCAGGCTGACCTTGAGCTCACTATGTAGCCCAGGCTGGCCTTGAACTCATTGTGAGCCTCCTGTCTCAGCCTTCCAAATGCTGGGATTACAGATGTGCACCACCACGCTCAGCTCTTGGCAGTGATCTTGAGATCCATAGCTGCTGCCTGCTGGTCTCTTTCCTGGTGCCAATAGCTGCTCCCCAGCTGAGGCCCAGGCCTGTGTCAGAGCTCTGGTCCTCTGCCTCTCTAGAGTGCTGAATTCCCACTGGCACAAGCTGCCCTCCTGTACCTCCCTATTGGCATAGGCTGATTATTGCCTTACTCTTAACTGAAACCCCATGGCAAGGAGACACTGAGCTCCTTCCCATCTTTGCAGATGAAATTGTGTTCATATGTTATTATCTTCTGCAGGAAGTCTTCCACTGATTGCGTCTGTGTGGATGTGCTCCCTGGAGATGTGTTTCCTTTCTGGCTGAATTCTCTCTCAGGGAAGGACTCAGCAGGCAGGCACACCTGTGGGGCCCCTGGCCTCACCTGGAGGCTGTACCTGGCACAGAGAGCTGGGCCTCCATGGCCCCCAGCCAGGGGTCTCACAGGAAGTTTCCTGTTGTCTGAGGACTCGTGGAACTGGCACCTCTGAATGCCTCTGAACTTCTCAGAGAAGTACCTCAGGATTTTGCCCAGAGAGAGTGCCAGCCTGGTGTGATGTTCAGACAAGCTCCACCGTTCCAGAAGCCAGTGGCTATGGAGTTGTTGCTCTTGCATGGTGGCACTTCATGTGTGTCCCCAGCACTGAGGTGGATCTGGACCTTTATGACTTGGGTATTATTCCAGACACATCACTTGGAAACTGCAGAGCTTTAGATAGTTTGATTGCACAATCGGAATCTTGGAGATAGATTTTTACCTTTGCTAAGTCCTGTGAAAGTGACCGTTTTGCTTGTTTTGTGCAGGCTTTGATTCTGATAACTCTTCTGGGGAATTTTCAGAGGCAAATCAAAAGATCATTGGAATGATTGACTTGGACACCAGCAAAAGTACAAGGAGTGGGAAAAGTGGGGAGAGGCCCTCTCAAGAGAATGGCATTCAGAAACACAGGTATGGTGTCTCAACATGCTGTTTAGAGGTTTCCAAAGTGCATCTCTAATCACCCCTGTAACACACTGCATGGTTCCCTCAGCTCTCATGCACATCCACCTGGAACAGCACTGCACCCCACCCCTTGGGCTCAGGGCAGGCTCTTCCAGACAGTCTCTTTAGTCCTGGAGTCAGTAGGGAGTGGTGTTCTGTATGGTGATCTCCCCCATTCATGGAAGCCTGGGGTTCCATGCTGGTGCGTAAGTGCTTAATTCCTGGGTTGATGCTTATAAATCGCTTATGGCAAGTAGCTTTGTTGCTAGTATTTAGAACCCTTAGGAAATTTCTTAGGAAATTTCTCACTACTTCTCAGAGATGTCTTCCAGTTTACCTGGCTTCCAGGTTTTGAGTCTGTAGCAAGCTTCTACTTCTTCATTTTATTGGGGATGAGAGGTTGCCATTTGGCCTAGCCCCTGGTTCTTTGACACTGGCCTGTAGTATTGTTTATGACCCTTAGGCAGTCTTAGTCTTGGCATACCAGGAAGAACAGCTGATTAGAACATTATGTCATCTTGGCTAAAGTAGTACAGTCACCAATAAACAATAGCATCAAACGCAGTCTAGAAAATGATAAACTGTGGTAAGTATTTATATCTTTAACCATAAGCACTAGATTTGTGGTCACATAACAAAATCTAAAGCAAACTGGAAAATTGTACACAGTAAATATGCCCTCAGTATGGTGATTTTAACCTCAGGGGAGGAAATTTCAAAGGGGTTGGGGGAAAAATGCGAAACAGGAGAAGAGGTTAGAAGCAAGACTAGAGAAAAAAGGACGATCATGCAAACTTTGGGAAACTGGTGAAGACAGGAGGGAAAGAGAGAAAGAAGAAATAAAAACAACAGAACAACAAAAAGACTAGAAACAGTGTTCACACTCATATAACAAGAACAGACAGTCAAGAAAAAAGAAAACAAAAACAAGAAAAGAGAAAAAAATGAAAGTTCAAAAACAATGTCCTCTCCATGGTGTCTGTGCTCTCACTGGTAGGCAGTGGACAGACAGAATTGATACCCGTTTAGATTAATTCCAGCAACCATGCAGGCCATGGCGGGATGGTGGACAATCCCAGTGAGCCTGTACCTTTATTTCCATTGAAGTTCTTTTTTTGGTACTGGGGATTGAACTCGTGAACTTGTGCTTGCCAGGCAGGGGCTTGTGCTGCTGAGCTGAATCCCCAGTTCCGCTGAAGCTTGTGCTGGCTTCTGGCTGTGAGGTTGGGACTTGATTTGTTCAGCCTGCAACACTCCATGTGCCTCTTGCTGGCTTAAACTCAGTTCCTTGACCTGCTGGTCACTTGGACTTGGTTCTGTCTCACCCTGACACTGGGGGTGATAAATGGAGCTGGCTGTAGCTGCTTTGAGTTCCAAGCTCAGCTGACCTCTCCCCAGTATGATTACTGGCCTGTCACCCTCTCCCGGGGGATGTCTGAATCTGAATAACTCACCAGCCACTGTAGTCTGCTCCATCCGCAGGTCTGTTCCACTGGTGCATTTTTCCATGGAGGCCTCTGGGTGGCCGATGGTCACTGTACCTACAGGTTCCAGCTGCCCCTCCAGACTCAGGGGCTGGAGAAAACACTGCTTCTGCTTCTCACCTCCTCCTTTGCTGAGGTCTCTCTCTTAAGTCTCTCTAAGGGCTTCAATTCTCACTTCAGATCTTTGCTGGGTCCCATGGACCCACTTCCCTCCTCTTTCTTTTCCTCCTGTTGCTATGTTCTAAGATGTGGACACCACATCTCAGAGAGACTGTTTCTCTGCTGTTCACTACTCCACCATCTACCCGGAAGTCTCCCATCCTAGAAATGCCAGTGCTGCCCTCCTGGTCCAGGACACGGTCAGGCCTGCTGTGCAGAACAGGGCTTGCTGTGAGCCAGACTCCGTGCTGATTTCTTGCAGATCCACCTGTTCTTCCACAAAGTGGGTTAATCCTGTCATTTCCTGTGAGATGCATTGGCCCAGTGAGGACAGGAAGGGTTTCACTGTTGTAGTAAGACCTCATTCTGTTTTCCTTCCACCAAAATATTCATGTTCACATAAGTAGATTGTGAGGATGGTGAGCAGTCTCCAGTCATTGTCAAGAGAAGCAGGGTGCAGGCAGGACCAGCTGCCCCTGGAGGCAGTGGGTGGGAGGGTGGCACCCTAGACATACACAAGGTGTGCTTGGTACAGGTCTCTCCAGCCTCCCTGCTGACACCCCTCTGAGCATCGGCCCATTTGCCTTGTGACGGGTCGCCCGGTGCCTGGGGGTCTCACTCTCCCGTCGTCCTTCATTCCTGTGTGCAGCAGTTGCAGGAACGTCTCCGGTGCTGCAGGGCCCTGTCCGAGGCAGCACGTTCTCTAGACCCCCACTGTCTTGCTCCTTGGTACATGGTTCCCTGTGACCAGCGCCATTAGTCAGCCCAGTGCCCCTGCCTCGCTCTCCCTGTCGCCCTGCTGATACTTGGGCTCCTTTAAATGAATCCTGGGCCCTTGGATTCTCCCAGCTCTGCTGCATGCTGCCCTCCTGTCCTGATTTCTTCCTGCCATGTAGGGGCACTTGTCGATTGGACCCGATGGTGCCATTGCCGTCTCTCTCCCTAAAGCCTAGGCAGGCCAGCCATGGATTGCCCTTACACCCTAGTCCCAAGTGGCTCTGAACAGCACCCCCTTTACTTACAGAAGGGTCTGGCTTGGACATTGAACTGTAAAGTTGCCCTCCTTTTAGGACAAAGCCACCATCATCCCCTACCTCTTGTCCTAGGGGCTCAGCCCTGTTCACTTCTCTGGTCTCAGCTGCCGGGACCTGTTTTGGGGCCTGAGGAGCATCGTGCACTGGCCCGGTTCTTGCCTCCCCTGTTCCCTTGGCTGGGAGTCCTACCTCTTTCTTCATGTCTTTGTTCCTGTTTTTCTTTCTCAGTTCCCTACGATGGTCATGTCCTTGCTGGGGGTGGTGGTGCACATCCGTATTCCTGGGACTGACAAGTTTTAAGTCCAGCCTGGACAATTTAGAGACTTAGAGTCTTTTTTTCAAGGCATAAAAAACAGGTAGGGACATAGCTCAGCTGGAAGTTTCTGGATTCAATCCCCAGCACCACACAACACACAAAGGCACCCCCTTCGGGACCCAATGAGCCCCTCTGCCGAGCTGTGCTCCCCTTCTTCTAGTACCCTTTCTGTCTGCATGGTGTGCTGCTTGTGGACTGTTTGTGGGGTGTGCACTCGAGGTGGGTGGTATGGAGCCATGCATCTGTCCCCGGGCACACGCTATTCTGTAGACATTTGTTCACTGTCTTTTCCCTTTTGCCTCACAGCCACCACACCCATTCTCCCTCTCTTGCGCCACTTGTTTTTGCTGAGTGGTGTCTTGACACAGCGGCCCTGCTGTGTGGCACCTGAGGTCTGCTCCAGACAGGACTCAGGCTTGCATCCTTGTGAGGCTCAGAGCAAGGCAGAGTCAAGAGGCCCCTGGTTTCAGATGCAGAACCTCACTCTAGAGCAGCTTCCATAAAGTAGGAGTTACACAGAAAAATGCTGGGGTGACCTCTGGGTAGCTGAGAGCAGCAGTGGGGACCAAGGAGTCACTCCACAGAGCCTTTCCTACATCCCCACTCTGTGGCAGCCCACCAAAGTCCCACCTCTACTCAGACTCCCCCCTACTTCCCCACCCTCCACCCCCACCCCACAGGTGGAGACATGGATCCGTGCAGAGGGAGCCAGGGTTCTGGGGTCAACAGTGAGCAGGGAAAGATGATTTGGAAGGAGGACACCTTGGGAAAAACCAGCATGTGTTTAAAGGGGCTGGTAGCCAGATTCTGAAGAGCTTTCCATAATCCATTTCCCGTGGGGGCGCCTCAGAGGGTGCAGTGCTGTGGTAGCAGCCTGTGCTGCCCTCCTGGGCGTGCCAGGGTTCAGAGATGCTCATGTCGGGGCCCAGAGCTGCGAGGCCCTGAGCAGCCAGCCATCCGGGCCGCCGCCTCCCTTGGGTGACGAATGCCTGTTGCTTTCATGTTTCCTCAGGACGGCACTGCCTGCCCCTATGTTCACCAGAAGCGACTTCAGCGTGTGGAGTATACTGAAAAAGTGCATTGGCCTGGTGAGTTCACGTGGCTTGTTCAGAGCCTGAAATGTAAACATTTTAAACTTGTGGGGTTTTTGCACTGTTGAAAGCTTAAAAAAATGCATTGTGTGTATTTTTAAACAGCAAGATTAAAATAATAAATTGGGAAAAGAACAAGTAAGGAGAAAGGAAGGGAAGTGGAATTATTTGTGGGCAGCAGAGTAGCAGCCCCACAGGTAAAGCAGGGACAGGAGATGAGACACAGGGCTCTCCTGCAGCGCCCCGTGACGGACTCCCAAACCCCAGGCTGCAGACCCTTGGTGTGGGACAGGTGAGGGCTTCTCCCCAGCCACAACATGCCAGGCTGCGGGCAGCTCTTGACAGGAGCAGGTTGGAGACAGGAAAACGGCTTGGGCGGTCAGTGTCCAGCAACCATAGACTGTGTGTCTCTCCTGACTTAGAATCCAGTCTCTGCATGCAGTCTCTGGTGGTCTCATTCACGGGCCAGTACCTGGAGAAACTCCAGTGGAATGGTCTAGAAATACACTTCTCCCTTTCCTGGGGGTTGCTCACTTGGGTTCTAACGCCATTTATTTTTTGCCACTTGTTTTTTGCTCTTGTCCATTTGTCCTTTTTATCCTCCAGAGGAAACTCCATTTCCTCCCAACTCTTTCTTTTGTGGTAATATTGGGCATGGAGAGTTAGCAAGGTAATGAAGCCACACTGTCTTCCCGTCTCCTGGATGCTGGCTGTAGATTAGCCATAGAGCACGGATCACAGTGAAAGATTCCGCCAAGGCTCCCCCTTTTCCTTCTTTGGTACTGGGGATTGAGCCCAGGGCCACACACGTGCTGGACAAGCTCTCTGATTCCAACTCCACAGACCTCCCGCTTTTCTACTGATGACCACACCCCCAGGCCACCACCGGCTCGGGAGACTGTCTTGTTCCTCTGCACTGTCATCAATCCTCAGTCTTCCCTTGTCATCTGTGACCTTGATACCTTGAAGAGCACTTGTCCATTACTTGCGGGGTCTTCCTTAGTTTGGGTTCATCTGCTGTTTTTTCATAATTACATTGGCTTCTGCATTTTTTTTTTTTTTTTGTACTGGGGATTGAACTTGCCACCTCGTGCTTGCCAGGCAGGCGCTTATGCTGCTGAGCTAAATCCCCAGCTGGCTTCGGCATTCTTGGCAGGAATTTGCAGAAATCAGAGGCCCTCCTCAGGGCCTCTGCTCAACTTCTTACTGGAGTACTGACCTCCGTGGCTTGGTCACGGGTCCCCAGTGCAGAGTGCTGCAGAGTCGCTGTTCTCCCTGGGTGATTATGCGGAGGGAAAACACTGTCTTATAGATTAAATTTTTATAAATTATGTACATTTTTACAAACTTACTTTTATAAATTTAATTTTGTTTTAAAATATAGGTCAAAAGTTAAATGAGGCATATACATTAGTCTGTTTTATATTAGTGGACATGTTAACCTGTTCACGCTAACATAAAGGAGACTAATATATATATAATATAGTATAATATAATACCACAGAGTGGGCATGCTATGAAGAAAAGAGGTTTATTTGGACCCAGCGTTCTGGAGATGCAAGGCCACAGGCTATGTCTTTCAGCTGGCAAGTCCCTGGGTGGCACAGAGCCTCACACAGAGACACAGGGAATGTGCATGGACTCTCATGCGTGTGTTTGTGTGTCTGACTCCTCCTTTCTGTTCTGTTTTTTTGTTTGTTTGTTTGTTTTTTGAGGCAAGGCCTCATTCTGTGGTTTAGGCTGGCCTCGAGCTCACAGGAATCCTCCTGCCTCAGCTTCCTGAGTGCTGGGATCACAGGTGTGGGCCACCATGCCCAGCGACTCTTGTCCCTGTCTTGCTATGTAGATTCAGTCATGCAGGCTGTGCATAGGTTACCTTAGCTGCTCCTTTCTGTTTCCCAAGGCCCCATGCTAGTACATGGTGTGTGACTGCTTTGTGTGCTCCCTGGCTGCCCCGGATGGGCTCCATGGTACACGGCAGGCGCCTCTAGTTTTTGGTTGATGCCCACTGAGGTTCTGGGATAGATTCCCAGAAATGGGATTGCGGGACCGAGGAGAAATGCATGTGGAGCCTTGGTAGCTGCGGCCAGACCCTTGCGGCAGCAGAGCTGCTCTGGAGCTGCCGCTGGGCACTGCTTCTCCTGACCTGACCAAAGCCAGCCTCCCCATGTCGGCCCCCCGGCTCCTCTGGTTTTCTGCAGCATCCGGACGGGACACTGAGCCTTGACTGGGTGCAGATCACAGGTGTTCTCTGCGTTTTGCGTCCTTGCTCTTTCCCAGCCTTCTCTCTCGGGTCTCCAACGCTGTCTCTTCTGCTTGTTCCTGTGCTTGTTCCTGAAATGGGGGTGTAGTTATGAGCTTGTTTGTCCTGCCTTCTTGGGCCAACTCCCCACCCCAGTTGTGTGGTCAGAGTGACTCAGTTGTAACTCCAATGCCAGCTCTCCCAAGCCCATACCCCCAGTTTTCTTGGGGTTTCCCAAGCAGGTAGCCTCTCCGTCCCAGGCTCCTGACCTGCCCGTTGTCACCCTCAGCTGAGGCTGGACCTGAGGGGTCTCCCTGGATCAGGCCTATGAGCAGGGCCAGTCACAGGGTGCTCTAAGCTCACTCCAGCTCAGAGGCATCGTCCTGGCCCCGGACAGACATGGAGCCCAGAGGTTAGCAGCTCTGTGCTGGGTCACCCTTACTGTGGACGCCCAATCCTCCATGCCCTGCTCCGCTTCTCCTGGGAGCCCCTCTGTCCCTGCTGCCCGCAGTGTTCGTGGCCTCTCCCCACAGGGACAGCTGCATGGCAGCAGGAGCCACAAGCTCATTTCTGCCAGCATGGTGCCGGGGAGGTGTCTGAGATGCCTTTCCCAACTCTGGAAGATCTTTGGGCAGAGTCACACGGGCTCATGGTGGAGGACCTTGCTTGGCAGCTTAGGCATTTCTAGGTCATCGTGGAGGCCATGGAAGCTAAGGGTGATTTATTTTCTTTTATTTAAGGTGTGATCTCAGGTTGCCTAGGCTGGTATCTAACTCCTGGATGAATCAGTCTTCCTACCTCAGCCTCCTGAGTAACTAGGACCATCAGTGCTGGCCATTATATCCAGCTAGGAGTAATTGTTTTTCTTTTTTTTCTTTCTTTTTTTTTTTTTGAGTCAAGGTCTCACTATTTAAGTTCAGGTTGGCCTTGAACTCACTATGTAGGACAAGGCTGGCCTCAAGCTCACAGCAGTTCTACTGCCTCAGCCTCTTGCTTGCTGGGATTATAGGTGTATGCCATCACACTTGTCTTTTTCTTGTTTTTTGAGACAGGGTCTTGCTGTGTAGTTCAGGCTAGCCTTGAACTTGGTAGGTAGCCCAGACTGGTCTTGAACTTGTAGTCCTCCTATCTCAGCCTCTCTAGTGCTGGGATTGCAGACGTGTGTCTCCCAGCCTGGCAGGAGCGATTCAACACTGGCGTCGCTCACCTGGAAGCAGAGTCAGGGAAGACAGCAGGAGGCAGTAGTCTAGGAGCTCCTGAGTGTGCTGTGGGTCAGGAGTGGGCTGGCTGGCCTGGGAGGAGGACAGGGTTCAGAGCCACTGTGCAGTCGAGACCTGTGGGCACCACAGCTGGTCTCCCGGGCCCTTGCAGGAGCTGTCCAAGATCACAATGCCAATCGCCTTCAATGAGCCCCTGAGTTTCCTGCAGCGAATCACGGAGTACATGGAGCACGTGTTCCTCATCCACAGAGCCTCCTGCCAGGCCCAGCCCCTGGAGAGGATGCAGGTGAGCCCACGCGAGCCGGCAGCACGCTGGGTGGGCACACGTGGCCCCTTTTGAAGGTCTGAGCCATAGCCCTAGGGACCTGGCACCCCACCAATGGGAAGTCAGTGAGTGGGCCTTCCATAGGTGTCTGCCCACCTTCCTGCCAGGAGTCCCGGCCTCACAGAGCTCACGTCACTGTCATGCGCTTGTGTGCACGAGTGCACATGCACATCCACTTGTGGGCACATATGGATGGCACACACGCAGTGCACACGTATCTTTATTTGTATGCATGTGTGCGTGAGTGTGTGTTTGCATGATTGCAGCCCATGTTTGCATGCATATGTCTCTGAGCAGCAGTGAGTATACTTGAGCCTCCCAAATGCTTGTGAACAAAACAGCCAGATGGACTGATGTTGCCACTCTGTTCACAAGGGTACCGATTATAGGGTTGTTGAACAGTGCATTGTTCCTTTTCCTTGTGGCTTTGAGGAAATTGTGGGTGATGTGGCAGGAAGTTCTGTAATCTCCAAACATGTTACTAGGGGAAAGCAAGAAGTCACTGGGGTAAATAACCACACGGAGACTGAGCGCACACTCTCCCTCTGTGCCCTGCGCCTCACACCGGCGCTGCTGGCTGGAGCGTTCTGACCCCCCCTGTGGATTGTTTGCAGTCCGTGGCTGCTTTCGCCGTGTCTGCTGTGGCTTCCCAGTGGGAGAGGACTGGAAAACCATTCAACCCGCTCTTGGGGGAGACGTATGAGTTGATCAGGTAAGGGGAGCCCGTCACGAGTACCGTGCTAATGGTTCTTGGATGGCGACGAATGCAGTGCTCTCCCCAGCACTGCAGCTTCTTGACTGAGGATAGACTGTTAACAGCCGTGGAGTCTTTACAGAGCTGTAAATACCCATACACGTGCACACACACACATACACACACGCTCACGCACGCACACACGCTCACACACATGCACACACACGCACACAAGGAATATTGTGCTCGTGGGGGAATGAAACCCTATTAGTGCAGGACAGGCTGCAATAGGATGCTCAGGGCCAGTGGCCCCTCGGACTGTGACATTTGTGCACACTCAGAGCAAGCACGAAGGGACTGTGGCTTCTGGAAGTGGGAGTGGGCACCGCTGGGTGGAATGGGGCTGAGTGTTACTGAGAGTGGCTACAGAGGCCCATGGGTGCTCCATGCCCCGCTGGCTGCTGGCCTGCCCTGCTGGGGCTCCACAGTGGTAGACAGCCTGGTTGCTGACTCCTCCAGCTGACCGCGTGGGGCCTTGGAGGCCTGCTGGAGTCCCTTACTAGGGGCCTTCCTCTCACGGGCAGGAGGCCTCTGATTCACCCCCAGGTCATACAGTGGCTGTCAGGCCTCTGAGTGACTGGACTGGCTGGGATTCTTTTCCCTGCCTCATTGCCTAGGGGCTGCGGTTGTTTAAGACTGTCCAGGAAAATGCCTGTAGACAAAAGGGAGGCCCTGTGTTCCCCGGCCTCGGGTTGGGTTGGTGCAGCAGAGCCCTGGAGAGTCAGTGAGACCCAGGGTGCTGCTGCCTTGTGACGCTGTTCATGCTGCCTGTCCAGGCTCCTTTTTGGCCTCTCACTCTTGGCCAGGTTCTCTTTCATCCCCTCTTGCTTTAGTTACCAGTCCTTCTCTGTGCCCTGCCAGTGAGGTCACCATCTGAGCAAAGCTTTGGCTCCAACACTGGCTGGCAGTGAGTGGCTGAGCACCTGCTTCCCAGGTGCCGTGGCCTCTGAGAAAAAGGGACTGGTCAGGAGGACAAGTGCTGTGGTGACACAGTAGTGAGGACACTGCAGGTGGCAGAGAGGCCACGGGCTGCAAAGATGCAGACAGCCCAAGATGCTGCCCTAGAGGTGACGCATGGTGCATCTTTAGTCTGTCTTGGAAGCTTAATTCAGGGGTTGAACTAGTTTCACAGATAGAAGAAAAGCAGAGACTCGTTCCAGATACCTGTATAGTCGGCTTGTCATGCTGTCCTCTCCGGGCCCACTTGCCAGCGTCTGCCACTCAGAGCACCGAGAGGCCGGCAGCCCAGCCTGCCATGGTGCAGGGCTGTAGTCCTGTGGCAGCTGAGTCTTTCATCCCGTCACATCCCTCTGTGGCTAAAAATAGGCTTCCTTTTCCTAGTCAAGCATTCATTCTGTAAATTACACACCTTGGTAGGCAACCTTTTAAAACCTAATTTTTTAACTTTCCTTCCTCTGTAATGATTGGAAATTCTGATTCCAGCTAAGTTAGTAATTATGTGGTTTAGCTTTTATAATTTTTAATGACTACAACTGTAGGTGTATGCACAGTTCTGGAACAATTAAAAACTGACATTTTTATTGAATAAGAAAGTCTGCTGAAAGTCCTGTTTCCTAGCTGGAAATATTGAGGTCTAAGACATTCCATCCCAGAAGTTTCGGGAGTGTGGAGGCTGGGCAGGAGTTCCCTCTGAGGCCTGGGGTCACACAATTCTGAGTTTGTCAGCAGTGGGGTCCCTGGAGGGTTGAAGTGAGAGTTTGGGGCCAGGGTTGCCCTCCTCTGAGGCACCTCTGGCCAGTGCCCACAGGCTTGGGTGTCCTTGGCTGTGAGCAGCAGGGTAGGGTGGTTTTCCCATGCATGAGCTGGTTCTGAGGGGTGGGTAAGTGCTGAGGTATCACGTGGCTGCCTGCTGTGTCAGCCTTTGGCCAGCCGTGCTGTCTAGGGGCTGTTTGTGCCCGGTGCCCAGCAGCCTGGGGAGTGGGCCTGCTGGCCTGGGCCATAGTGCTCCCTCTGAGGGGGAGCAGCCTTGAGTGTGTCTTGTGGTCACTCATGAGCTGTTTCTTTTTTCTGTTCCCTCTCCCTCCTTTCTTTTGTTTTTGGCCTTAGGGAAGACTTAGGATTCAGATTCATATCCGAACAGGTCAGTCACCACCCTCCCATTAGTGCGTTTTATTCAGAGGGTCTCAGCCAAGACTTCGTGTTTCATGGCTCCATCTACCCAAAGCTGAAGTTCTGGGGCAAGAGTGTGGAGGCGGAGCCCCGCGGGACCATCACCTTGGAGCTTCTCAAGTGAGTGGTGCTTGCCAGCCAGTTGGTTGGCCTCCTCCCAGGGTGCCTGGCCTTCTTCTGGGGCAGGTGGCCTTCTTCCCACCAGCACACTTCTGCCAGCCACCTGGCTTGAGAGTGTGCTCTCCTCAAGACTGGTAAATGGTGTGCCTCCTGCCCACCCTTTGCTCAAGCCCCTCACTGTGTCCACCATCCCGAGCTGCCCAAGGCACCGGGCTTCTGAGAGCAGCGGTGCCCTCTTGGCAGCAGAGCCAGGCTCTCCAGAGCGGCTTCCAAGCTGCTTCATGCCTGGCCTCCAGCCTCCCCAGGGCTGCCCCACGCAGAACTGAAAAGCCATCGCTTTTTTTGTTGATGTTGTTAGTGGAGATTGAACCTGGGGACTCTTTCCCATTAAGCTGGGGTGCCCCCAGCTCTTTTAAAACATTGTTACTGTATTTGGAATTAGTTGCATAGGCTGCCCCCTACTCACAACCTTCCTGCCTCAGTGTTCCAAGTAGCTGGTGTTACAGACGTGTGCTACTGTACCCAGCCAGAAACCTTCTTGGTTAATGAGTTTGGGTCCCACCTGTCAGGTCATGTCATGAAATAGCCCTGCTCCAAGCTGATTTCTGCTTTTAGCTCTGTGGTCTGGGATTTGGCCCTGGCCACTGGCCGCCTCTCACATTTGTGAGGTTTCCTCTAGCGGCAGGGCCGTTTGGAGGGTGAAGAGTGAAGGAAAAGGTGTGCAGAGCATTGTCAGCAGAGTAGCCTTCTCCAGTGTCCCCAGTGCCGCCCCCCACAAAGCTCAGACCCGGCATTACTGCACGGTGCTCACTGAAGTGGCTTTTCTTCTGGCAACTTCACAGGAAAGCCATTTCCTTTTGTCTCAGTCTCTTTTATTGCTTATTAACTTGTCTTGACATTTAAGTAGAAAGCTTTATTGATGCTACAAAGGAAAGAAGAAATAAATTTCAAACACATGCTAACTAAATAGCCTGTGTAGAGGGACTTCAAAGGCACGCCCTGGCCCTCAGCAGGCTCCCGGCAGTTGCGGTCCGGTTCTGTCTGGCTGTGGCGCTCCTGCTCACATAGGCTCCATGCCTTGCTGCCCCTCACTTGCTTGTTTCCGGCCTTTTCACAGACACAACGAGGCCTACACCTGGACCAACCCCACCTGCTGTGTGCACAACGTCATCATTGGGAAGCTGTGGATAGAGCAGTACGGAGTGGTGGAGATTCTGAACCACAGGTAGCTGCGCTGGCCTCTGCCCTTCCTTCCCCACTGCCCTCAGCTTCAGGGGCTCTGGGCAGCGGGGGCCCCTGCTGGGGGCGGCCCATAGGGTTTAGTTCTGGCTCCTGTTGAGGTCATCTCAATACTGTTGACTATGTGGTGTTTTGAGACACAGTAGTAAACTTACTGGAAGTTCTAAACTATGTTGGATAGAGGTGTCATCACTGATGCAAGCACAGTGACCCTCCGAGTGTTATGCTGTCTCAGCGGTAATGCCTGGAAGTGCGAGTTTTTACCATTGTGAGGAAGAGATCGTTTATAACTCAGGAGTTGCACAGTTGAGTTATGAGTTACAAGGGCATCTAAGTGATCTGTTAGTATATTTACCAAGTATACAACCATCACCCCAGGCCAGGTTTAGAGCATTTCTGCAGCCCCTGAAAGGCCCTGTGCAATGCTGGCCATCATGCCATGGCTGTCCATACTCCCAGCCTGGGCCCATCTCCCTGCTCAGTGTCACCTCACAGCCTGAATCTGTTTTCCCCGCAGAACCGGTGATAAGTGTGTACTTAACTTCAAGCCTTGCGGACTGTTTGGGAAAGAGCTTCACAGAGTGGAAGGGCACATTCAAGACAAAAAGTAGGTGTGCGCTGTCCGTGTGTGGGGGTGTGGGCAGGTGTGCACCATGACCCTTTCCTGGCGGGAACAGTTTCGGTCCCTTTGCTGAGGAGGAGGGAACAGAGTGGTCTCAAGTACAGGTTTAGATGAGGGCGAGTGTGGCCATCCTCCTTAGAAGGGGGAAGGATCAAGTTGTTGAGTTGTGGGACTTCTTTACTGAGGTGACACTGCAGTGGTACAGACAGGGCTGAGATTACAGGGCTTCGACTGTACTCCCTTCACTCTGCTGGCATCCACCACACGGAACACCTGACCAGAGCATTCCAGAGTGTGAACCAGAGATATTTTACAAGTTTTTGTGGACAGAGAACTGGTCAGACTGTTCAGTTTTTCCTCTGATCTGGCTTAATTACTTTATCTTGTGGGTCTCAAATCTTTTTTTTTTTTTTTTTTCAGTAAGGAATTTGAGCCACATAGCGTCAAGTGATTCCTTCCAGCTCTTAAGATCTGGAACTTAAATATGGAATATGGAACACTTTAAATTGCCTTATCCATGTTCTCTTGGGCACAGAAACTTACCTGTTCACGTTGCCTGTAAAATGCCATCTCCCGGGAAACGCCCTTGGGCCTGGTGCAGCCTTTTAAGTGTGGCTGCCGCAGCAGGGAGGTAGCAGCCTGCTGGGGTCTCCTCCCCCGGAGTCACCTGGGCTGCAGGGACGGAGGCTGATGCTGTGGCCCTGAGAACACCCAAACTTTTCTTTGGGTTTTAGGGATTCCATGCTGCATCTGAGCGTGCCCTTTCCTCAGAGATGGAGAGGTGGCCACCACGCCATCTCCGCTGACGAGTCAAGGCTGTGCTGCTCGTGTCCTGTTGCACTGGCCCTGCAGGTCGCCACTGAGACACTTGTTCTTTCCCAGTGGCAGGAGCCTGTCAGAGCAGTGCATCAGGGAGCAGGGGCCACTATGTGCTCTTCCCAGGCAGAGGGAAGGGGCAAAGGGCCCAGCACAGTGGTGGCTTCAGTTCCTTTCAGAATCAGGCACAGCTCTGTGACCAAGAGAAGTCAGACACCACCAGCTCCACAGGGGAAGGGTTGTTGACATAACCAACAGAAACAGGTCCGGAGGCAACAGCACTTCAAAGTCTGGTCTAAGACACAGTACTGTGGCCTCGGCCTATAGGTCAGTGCTAAGCGCTAGCCCAGCCTGTGTGAGGCCCCGGGTTTCATCCCGAGCACATAAAGACAAAGATTGAAACGTGAAAATTTAAATCGAGGAGAAATAGATATGTGCTCTTCTTCTTCTTTTTTAAAAATCTTTCTTGTCTCTTTTTTAATTCTCCTTGAGGCCCTATGGTTGCCCCTTTCTAGGCTTTTTAGCTTCGTTTCCTCTCTGCTTTGGTGTGTCAGGTTTAGGAATAGCTGCTGTCAGACAGCACAAGGGCCTAAACCACATTTTCCTCTTTGCACTTATCCCCGGCCACGTCCCAGCGTAGACAAGAGGTGAGAAGCGGACGTGTCCCGTGGCAGTGTGAAGGAGTGGCTTGTGACTGCTCTGAGCCGGGTTGGGAACCCCCTTTCTTACAGCAAGAAGAAACTCTTCATAATCTATGGCAAGTGGACGGAATGCCTGTGGGGCATAGAGCCTGCTTCGTATGAGTCCTTCAAGAAGCAGGAGAAGAGAGGCGACCACCTGAGGAAAGCCAAGCTGGTGAGCGGGAGGCGGGACGGGTGAGGCCACAGCTGCTCCCCAGGCTCTGAGCTCGGCCGGCCGGGCAGGCAGAGCCGAGGGTGGAGTGTGTGTTAAGGTGCAGCTGCGTGTCTGTCTGGGCCCTGGTGCTGGGGTGGGGCCTCTGCGTTCAGCTTATGTCGGGGCCGCTGTCATCAACTGTGGTTTCCTCCCAGGAGCCTCACACAAGCGCGTTTCTTCTCTGGAAATTCTAGATTCTGTGTCCTTAATAAATCTCCTTCCTTTATGTGAAACAGTTTAGGTCTATTTAAAAAGCCAGGTGCAGTTCTGAGTACTAGGTAACATATCGAACAATCAGGAAAATTGGCAAGGATTCCCCCCCATACTTCAGAATATTGATGATTTTAAGAGTAGTAATTCTTGATCTTAAAACTAAAAGTGATAGTTCAAAAGATGTGTCATATTTTCTGGATAATCAATGGGAATATATCAAAGCAAGGTGTTCAATATTTATTTTTAAAAATAAAATAGTTTAGCAGCACAGCGCCTGCCTGGCAAGTGTGAGGTCATGAGTTTGATTCCTGATACAAAAAACCAGTTTGGCCTCCTCCAGGAGTCTTGAGTTTTTTGTGTTATGTTTCATGTATGCTGTTATGACATCTTTTCTCATAATTTTCTTGTTTAAAAAAGAGGAAAAGGAACGTAGGCTGGGGATTTAGCTCAGTGGCTTAAGCACCTGTCTGGCTAGTGCAAGGTCATGAGTTCAATCCCCAGTACCAAAAAAAAAAAAAGGAACGTTCCATTTAAAGGCTACACACAGTTGAAACATTAGCTCCGCTTGGTGTCATGTAATGCTTTTGCCCACTCTGTGGTCCCTTGGGTGACCTAGACCTCAGAGCATTTCCTGGAGTTACTGCCCCTTTGCTGGTGGCAGGTGAAGGGACCCTGAGCTTTGCTCCCAGGCCAGGGCTTCTCCCTCCACCATGGCTCTGTTTGCAGCTTCCTCGGCTGAGCCCGACTCGAGATGGGGAGGCCGTTGTGTTCTGGGCAGGATGGTTTGGACACCTGGGTGTAGTCTAGAAGGCAAGCTCCTGTGATCCCAGCCATGGGGGCTGCTTGGTTGAGGGCCAGCAGCAGCAGCATCTGGGGAAGCCCTAGTCTGCCACCCTTTATGATGAGGTGGGCCGCTAATGGGAAGGCACCCTCCGTGTGGCCTGGTGCTCGCAGAGCCCAGGCTGCCTGCAGCCATACCCAGCTGTCTTGCCTTTCTCTGGGGTGGGAAAGCCCAGCGCAGCATAGCCCTGCAGAAGGCTGAGCTGGTGGCCTGAGCCTGACCCTTTCCACACACCAGAGGATGGCCAGTGTCTTCATTTGGGAGGAAACCTGGTTTTCTTCTTGGTTAACGAAAAGGGTCTTGCTCTGCAGAGGGACCTGGGAACAGGCCTCGGAGTTCCAGCGGGCAGCTGTATGGTGCAGGAATACCAAAGTGTCCTGTGTTTCAGGATGATGGCCCAGAAAAGGCTGACAGTGACGTGGCTGGCGATGTGGCTGATGACGTGCCTGTGGCTCAGGAGACAGTGCATGTCATCCCCGGGAGCAAGCTGCTCTGGAGGATCAATAGCCGGCCCCCCAACTCTGCCCAGGTCTGTACTCCTCGCACCTGTGTGCCCCGTGTGGGCCCAGGCTAGCCTGGCACCAGGCACTGTGGGTTTGCCACGCCCTCCCTGTGTCCCTGATATGCCTTGGTCAGCATCTCTGAGCACTCTGTTTCTGCAGCTGGAGCCCCAGGGCCCATGCCCTCCAGGGCGGCGCCCAGCCTTGTGCCCGAGTGCAGCCCAAGCCCTCTCCTCTGCGGTGCCCATGAGGTCTGGGAACTGGTTCCAGGCTGCATCTGAGCCCAGCCGTCACGCCGGAGCCCCCACACCTGTGCTTGTCCTTCCACTAAGCACACGGGCACCTGGCTGTATCCCTGAGGGCCGCCCAGACTGCCCTCGTCACAAGAGGACTCCAAACTCCTTGGCGAGGCCAGAGTTCTGACCGCCATGTCTGGCTCTAATCTGTCTTGTTTCTGAGACCTGGGCTCAGACACTCTTGACTGGCACTGCAGGTGGGCACATGATTGTGTGGGCACTAAATGCAGTGTGGCATTTCCGTCTGGAGACTGCAGTTACAATTCTTCTTACATACGCATTACATTGTTTATTATAGTACCAATAATATATAATACAAATATGTAAAAGGAAAATATGCCAAGCATGACATTATGTAACACACTGCATTACTGTAACACCTACTGCCAACCGTGCTTTCTGTGTGTGCAGATGTGCAGCCTGGTAGCCTCTGCCTGTCTGCGCCTGCGCTGCCAGCTGCCTGTAGATCAGCGTGAGCAGGAAGGGAGGGGAGGGGGGAGGGGGAGGGGAGGGGGTGGCTCACCTTGCCTCCCCACAGCCGCTGACGCTGTTTAAGGAGTATGGTGATACTACTTTACATCTGTTTCATTTTTGTTTTTAGATCAAATTATTTTTTAGAAAAATAAAGCTTGTGTGTTTTCAGGGAAGTTAATTTTTAAGAATAACCTCATGCCCCACCCTTTGGTTCTCTGGTGCCGTTGAAGCTTCCTACCTGCTGGCTGCAGGCTGGGCCTGGGTGCTGGGAGCAGGCTGGTTGGCCCCAGTTCCCCTTGCCCAGCAGGTGGCTGGTGGCAGGTAGGGGCACACTTAGGGGTAGCCTAGTGTTATCTTAGAAGGTGTTGGGGACAGGGAGAAGATAGGGCCTCTAGGGGGGCTGGGCAGCAGTGGCCGTCTGAGGCCAGAGGGGACAGCCAGGCAGAGGTCAGGATGCCAGGTCAGGATGCCATGTCAGGATGCTGGAATCTGGGCAGCCTCCACAGATGCTTTGCATGACACAGGTACCCCAGAGCTCACTTGATAGAGGTGACCAGATAGGATTTGCATCTCTGTGGCCCTTGAGCCACCTCCTGAGACACTGTATTAGGCAAGAGAGAAGAGGTGGCCAGTGGGGAGCAGGGGCATCAAGGTGAGAGGTGTGGCAGACTGCAGGCCTGTGCTGGATGTGCAAACCTGGGGTTTCTTTCAATCATTGAGAGACAGTGAAGCTGGCTGTGGGACACATGCCTGTCATCCCAGTTTTCTGGGAGGCTGAGACAAGAGGATGGCAAGTTTGAGCCCAGCCTGGGCAATTCAGTGATTCAATGAGAGCTTGTTTCAAAAGTTAAAAATATTTTTAAAAAGGGATGGAGCTCAGTACAAATGTCCTGGGTTCAAGCCCTAGTAATGGGGAGAAAAAGATGTTGAGTAGAGGCATCCAAGTCAGCAGTCAAGATGATGGTCTAGGCTGAGGAATGGGCTTCTTGGGTGCAGTGTGTATACTATGCCTAACACTGATGAGTAGCCAGGTATGATGGCACATGCCAGCACTTGAGAGGCTGAGGCAGGAGGACTGCTGTGACTTTGAGTCCAGCTTGTGCTACATAGTGAGGCCCTGTCTCCAAAAGAAAATGACTGAAGAGTGCCAGGGCCAGCTTCCTCCTTCGCTCCCTCTCCCTCCCTCCCTCGTCTCACTGTTACCCAGTCTCCTGAGCCCTGGACTCCTAGGCAGGTGCTGGGCTGAGCAGGACACGGTGTGTAGTGACATACGGTCACGTGTAGTGAGTTTGGCGTGATCATGGCTTAGACCCCAAATTGTGTGCATCAGGGGCCATTTATAGGGCATCTGTGCCTCTGCAGATGTACAATTTCACCAGCTTCACTGTGAGCCTCAATGAGCTGGAGTTGGGCATGGAGAAGACCCTGCCGCCCACGGACTGCCGCCTGCGCCCGGACATCCGAGGCATGGAGAATGGCAACATGGGTAGGTCTTGCGCTGGGGGCTCACAGGGGCTTGTGCGGTGGACAAGGGCCTCCCCCGTAAAGAGTCCCCAGGCCCTTTAACAAAACCAAGTGGCAAGCAGGCCTCTGCACACGGCTTCTTGGGCAGCTGCTTGAAGGCTCCTAATGGCCTCTGTAAACACAATAAATTAAATCCCAAGACACGGTGATGGCCGTGCGGCCTGTGATCCCAGCACACTGAGGCAGGAGGACTGTGAGCTCAAGCCCAGCCGGGCAGCTGAGTGACCTAGCAAACTATTGTCTCAGAAAGGGCTGATGATGTAAGTCAGTGTAAAGGCCACAGAAATACACACATATGTGCGTGTGCATGTGGTGAAAGAGAATGTAAAAGAACATATTCAAAATACACGTTTAATTTTTATAAAATTTGCCCTGTGTGAAGATGACAAATCTCTGAATTCACTCTCGCTCGCAGCAAATCACTGCTGTGCTCCTGTCCTGCCTGCCACACCACTGGGAGCACTGTGCACGCCACTGCTAACGGTTTCTTTTCTTGGTACTGGGACTTGAACTCGGGACTTTGTGCTTGCCAGGCAGGCACTGTCAGTGAGTCATGTTCCCAGCCCAGTGCTCAGTTTGGGTGTGACAGTGAGCTGGGTTCTTGCTCACTAGTGTAGATCAGAGCAACAGCAGCAGCAGCAGCAGCAATGCTTTGCGCTGTGGGGTGCCTGGGCTCACCATACTTCAGTGGAGAAGAAACCTGTCTGGAGCTGGGGGAGTGCAGTGCAGGCTCAGGAGTCCCGCCGGGGGAGTGCAGTGCAGGCTCAGGAGTCCCGCTCCCTGTCCACCCCAGAACAAGCTGAGTTCGGAGTGTACGCCGAGGGTCCAGGTTACCAGGACTCGCCTCCTATGCAGGCGCTTTGAGATGCACGCTTCTGGGCTGCAGGAGCCTGCCCCCTCTGCCACCTGCTCGCTGGTTGGGTGTCAGGCGATGGTAAGGTGCCAGGAGCATCATGGCCCATACTCAGAGCAATGTTGTCGTCCTGCATGGTGGCTCTGCCCCATGTCCTAGGGAAGTGCCCTCCAGCACTCGGGCGCTAGGGCAGAGCGTGTCCTCTGGAGTTTGGGGAGGGTTCTGGCATCTGCGAAGTAACTGGGAGCCTGGAGCAGGCACAGCCCTCACCCAGAGCCTGTCTGCTCGTACCCAGATCTGGCCAGCCAGGAAAAGGAGCGGCTGGAGGAGAAGCAGAGAGAAGCCCGCAGGGAGCGCGCCAAGGAGGAGACCGAGTGGCGGACCAGGTGAGGCAGGGCAGGAGGCGGGCGCCAAGAGCAGACGGGAGGGTGAGGGCCACCCTGCCACCCCCCAGGCCCCCGGGGGCTCACCGCACACCCTCAGCAGAGTGTCACCTCAGCCCTGGCACTGCTGCTTGCCTCACTGTGTTTGACCCAAAGCACTGTCCTGCAGTGTGGCCAGTCATTTAAGCAGAACTCAAGCGCCGTAGGTGCTGGCCCCAGGTGTGCAGAGGCCACAAGGTGCAGGGGGACGGGGACGGGGATGGACGGGACGGCAGCAACACTTGCTCCTGAAGGGCCGGGTTGGAGCCCAGGTCCCCGCCCAGGGGCCCAGAGGGGGTGGCATGAACGTGGCTATGTGGCCCTGAACTGGACACTTGTCGGGAGAGGCAGGGTGACTCCTGAGCCACAGCTGCTGCCGGGGGCTTTAGGCCCATTTCTCACATGGCTGTTTCACTTTACTTTTTAGTAATCATCAGACATGATCTGTTTAATAAGGATTTACTATATTTAATCGGTGTAAGCAGTGTTAGAGTTACATGTATTACAGATGTGTGAAAACTTTTTAAGAGCTGACCATGATGGTGTGGCCAATAATCCTAGCATTCTGGAGGCTGAGACAGGAGGAGTACAAGTTTGAGGCCAGTGTGGGCTACTTAGTGAGACCCCATGTCAAATAAAAGAAAAAAATAAGTCTGTTACAAAAATCTTTGGGTGTTTTGAAGAGCTCAGTCCTTTCAGGCTTCAGTTTCTTCCTTTGCTCGCTCCCTCTCCATCTCCCTCCCTCCCTCATCTCACTGTTACCCAGTCTCCTGAGCCTTGGACTCCTAGAATCAAGTGACCCTCTTGCCTCAGCCCCAAGAAGCTGGGCCCAGCCACCACCATGCCCAGCAGGCTTCATTCTTTATGGAGATGTGGCTACAAGTTTTAAAACCAATTCTTGATGCTTAGGCTTCCAATTTAATTTAATATTGTGTTTTTAGTGGTTTTCTATTTGGAATCTCCCTTTGTTTCAAAGAAAAACAATTGAAAATAACCCTTTCTTAAAGTGTCAAAGATATAAAAAAATATTATATTCTAAAAGTGGTATTTTGTTCTTAGTAATTTTCCTTACACGCTCCACCAGAATAGGCTTTGTGGCAAACTGAACGCCCTTAGCTGCTCTTGTGTCATGAACAGCTGTGGAGCAAGGCTGCGGTGGGCACGGGCTGTACGAGCAGCCAAGGGCCACGGAGGCCAAGGGCCAGGGCCTGAGGAGGCTTCTGCCTCTGACCAGTGCCCAGAACTTGCTGAGCCTGTAGGATGTCCTGGCAGGCAGGTTTCTGGCTGAGTAAATTGCTGAAGTTCTGTTGGGGACCGACAGGGATGAGTATGTGTGGGTCTGCACATTTCTGTGGGAAACTGGTTGGGGTCCTCACTGTCAGGGGTTCCCCTTGGCTGCATTGCTAGAACACTGTGTACTGCTACGGCTAGGCACAAGCAGTGGGCAGCCGGCGTCTCCTGAGTATGTTCCTTGTGTTCCGCAGGTGGTTTTACCCAGGTGACAACCCCTATACTGGGACTCCTGACTGGTTATATGCAGGGGACTACTTTGAGCGGAATTTTTCTGACTGCCCTGATATCTACTGAGGGCTGGAGGCCCAGCCTGGAAGCCTGCAGGGCTGCACCAGTGAGCGCCGAGCTCTCCACAGCAGAGCCAGCCTGTCTGCCCAAGGTCACGGAGGCAGCACTTCCCCATCCAGTGTCGACTCCAGTTAACCTCCATTGCCCAGCACCTCACTACTGCTGAGTCCCCCCATGAAGCGCCTCGTGACCCTCCTGTCCAATGAGCTGCCCGGCCTTCTGAGTGACAGCAGCAAGTGGGGCCGGCTGAGCTCGCAGTACCCCACAGTGTGAAAAATCTGTGACCGAAGGAAGTGGCAGGAGCGGCCACGTGTTCTTCACAGGCTTCAGCCCAGAGCAAGAGGGGAGCAGGCGGATCTCAAAAAGGCCCAGTAGGCCAAGGAGCGCTTTCCAGATCATGGCAGTGGGAAGAGGTCTCCAAAGCACCCAGGTGAAGGATGTGAGAAGCCGTCAGTCTGTGCTTTTTATCACAGACTTGAACAACAAGTCTTGAGCAACATAAAGATTACTTTTAAAATATTTAAAACTATGCGAATGGTGTTTCACCTAGGGGCAGGAAACATGAGTCACCGGAGTGTGCTGTCCGAAGGAGTCCATGGGACATGCCAGGGGCAGAAGCCTGGACTTGGAGACATGCCTGCGGCTGCCCCCAGCTTCCTAGGAACCTTGCCTCAGGCCACGGTACTCCTGCTGTCCCCACTGGCCACACCCACGTCCCCAGAGTGGTCCATGCACCGCTCACCTCACCTGTGTCATCATGTGCTTCTGTCTTCCCGCCATGCATGTTCCGCTGTAAGCGAGTCTCACAGGGCCGTGCAGTGTGGGAGGTCAGAGGCAGGGTTGGCTTGTCTGGTGTCAGTTATAGTTATCTGACCACAGTAGGCGTGTGTCTGTCTTGGCACTCCTGTGCGGTGACAGACTTCATGTAGAAATGTCACACCACAGATCACAGTTGGGCTTTGCATCAAAGACTATGCTGTGTGCACACGCACACACCTGTGCAGCTGTGAGTGTGGGTCTCTAAGCTCTCCTGAGTAAGCACTGTCACTGTGTATCAAAGGCGGCCTCAGAGCTACCTTTGTATTAAAACACGTTTAAAACCCACCGCTGGCTTCACCAGTTGATTCTGTAGCCTTGGAACCTGAAGTGAGGGCGTTGTGGTTGCACCTGGTGTCCTGGGGCCTGCGGTCTTTGTTGAACCCTGGCAAGTGCCCCACTGCCGAGTGACACCTCAGCCCTGGCTGACAGTTGCTGTTCCCTCGCTCCTGACCGCTGCTCGTGGCTTTCAGATACACCTGAGTGGTACTCTCCTGGCATCCTTCCAGGAGCTTCTGCAATGGCAGGCACTACGGAAACCTGTGGGGGAGGGGCCTGTGCTTCTCCACACAGCCCCGAGCTGGCGTCTCCCTCGAGACCCATAAAGGACACGGTCCTCCTCTTCTGCGTGCTGGGTATGAGGTTATGGGACAGTCGTCTTCCACTTGATGCCCCACTCTCGGAACTGGCTGTCTGGCCAGATGTTATGTTTAGGAAAGGACCCTGCAGCCCGCACTCCAGGCGTCCTGCTGGCCTCCCCCACTGGGGGCCTTCATCAACACCGTGCTACCCCATGTGGCCTGAAAATGTCAGGCATGAGGACAGGCAGGCAAAACGGGTTTACTTTTAATATTTAATAACTATCGATACTTGTGTATCTTAACCAAAGAATCCATCCTGAGGGTTTTTGGAGGACTACCCACAGATCTGTGCGTGTAAATGTTAGCTTCCGTTTCTGAATTGAGAAATGGGTTGTAACTGACACTTCACACTGAAACCATTTTTCTGTCTCAAATTCTCTAGCCTTTCCGGAAGGGGCTACAAATAGCTATGGACAAGGCCCCGTGCCAGGGTATCAGGTGTTTGGACTATGTGTTGTTAAGGATTGGTCTAGCAGGTGGACTGTCTCTCCAAACTGTTTGCCACAGTGGGGAGGGGGTCACAGGGCACTGGGACACTGGATGGCACATCTGAGGGAATGAAGGGCCTTAGGTGTTCTGAGCAGCAGCAGTCCTAATTAGCTGTCCCCTTCCTGGGGTTGAGCGCTGCTAGAAGAAATGAAATACCTGGACTATGACTCCAGTCTTACTGGCAGGGTCCCACTGCCTAGCTTCCACCCGGGCAGCAAGCAGCTGTGTGCTGCCTGGGGCCAGGGGTAAGCGGGGTGGGGCACAGGCGGGGCAGGCGAGCCTGGAGGTCTCATGCTGGGGAGGTGCTGGCTATGCAGTGGTGACCCAAGAACACTCACCTGCCAGCACCGGGCCTGTTAGGGTCTCTGGCGCCCTCAGGTGGCCCCTGGGGAGGAAGAAAAGGTGCTAGGAAGTACAAGTACCCAGGCTGGAAGCTGCTTGGTGGGGAGTGGGGCTCACCCCTTCCCAGCGGTGCAGTGGGGTCAATTTGGATGAATTCATACAGTGCGGTAACCCCTGCCATAGCCCACATGGTGGGCCTTGTGGACACCCCTTGGTATACACAGGCTTCCTCCAGTGTGCGGTCACCCTGGCCTGGCTTTTGTCCCTGTGGTCAGGCTGTTTTCATACAGAATAATGCATTCGCCTGTGGGAGTATGTGAGTCAGCACTTTGTTCCTTCTTACTGCTAAGCAGTAAATAAAATGTTTCACTGTTTATTCACCAGTTGATGGGTATCTGAGTTGTTTCAGATTTGGGCCATTTATGAAGAGAATCACTACAGACATTTGTATACAGGTTTTGTGTAGACATCTGTTTTCATTTCTCTTGGGTAAACAGGAGACACTGGCTGGGTCACATGGTAGTTCTCTGTTTATAAAAGAAACAAGTAGAACACTGCTACCTTATCAAAGATGCAGTTGGCAAATAGGCCTATGAAAAATGTGCACATCCTAGGTCATTAGGAAACAATGAATTAAAACAAAAAAGTGCCACTGCATACCTGTCCAGTGGCCAAAACCCGGAACCCACCACTGCCAGGCGCTGGCGAGGCTGTCAGCCTAGATGCTGTCATCACTGACCACCTGCAAAGTCGGTTTCTTCCGAAACAAAACACACCTCTAGCATAGGATCTAACAAGCATTAATATTTACCTAAAGGAACCGAAACTCATGTCTGTGCAAAAGCCTACACACATGCTTACAGCAACTTTATGAATCACAAAGACCTGAAAGCATGTGGAGACAGCGCCTGTAAGTGGACAAACAACTGATACATCCAGACAATTGAGCACCGTGCAGTGCTAAAAAGCCATGAGCTTCCAAGCCATGAAACGACGTGGATGTCAGGTGTGGCATCAGGTGAGAGAAGCCAATCTGAAAAGGTTATGTCCTGTGTGATCCCGACTGGGGGGGGGGGAACCATGGAGACGGGAGGGACCAGGGGAGGCAGAGCGTAGAGGTCAGTGAACTCTGAGCTTCAGGAATCGTACGTGTCACCGTTGAAGCCCATGACAGTGTGCTGCAGCGTCAAATGTGCTCTCTTGAAATGCCGCTGTCAAACCTCACTGGGCAAGGTGACAGTACCGAGGGCAAGCCTGTGGGAGATGAGCAGCCATGGGGGCTCCTCCCTCTGCACAGGGTTAAGCCCTGATCAAAGAGGCATCCTGCAGCACCCCTGCCCTTGCCCTTGCACCATCCAGGCAGCAGAAAGCAGCCCTGCCAGACACCAAACTTGCAGCACTTTGACCTTGGACTTCTGCTCCAGAGCAGTGAGAAGAGTCCTCCTGCTCTGTGTAAATTATGGTGTCTGTGGTATTGTTACAGGAGCACAAAACAGGAGTGCTGGTCTCAAGAAAACTGGAAAGTTCATCAGCTGTGACAAATCTCAGAAGATAGGCATGGGGAGGTTTGGGGTGGATGGGGGAACTGTATTTTCTCTTCAGTTTTACTGGAGACCAAAAAATTGTCTATTAAAAAAAGTTAGAAAAAAAAATCCACACCTACCAAACTTCCCCAGCCGCACCATTTTGTTTTCTTCCCCTAGCACCTGGCGTTCCCGTTTCTTCTTGCTTTCGGCCATTCTAAAGGGCGAGCTTTAGTTTGTCTTTCCCTTGTGAGCACTGACGCAAGCAGTTTCTCTCATGCACCTCTGCCATCTGGGGAGCAGCCTGGTGCAGGCTCAGGCCGCCTTGCAGGCCACTTGGCTGCTGTGCTGTACTCAGCACTCGCCTTCCATATGGGGCTTGCAGAGCTGCCAGACGTTCTCCTTGCAGTCTGTGTTGTAGTTGGGTGTTCTGCTTTTATGTTTTTTTTTTTTTTTTTTTGCAGTACTAGGGATTGAATCCAGGACTTCACACGTGCTGGGCAAGTGCTCCATCACTGGGCAATGCCCCAACCCTTTTTGATTTTTATTTATTTTTGTCAAACAAGACTACTAAAAACCTCTTCCCTTGGAGAATCTAACTGGTTCATCCAAAGCCCGAGGCTAAGAGGCTAACGACATTTTGCACATGCCATTCATGGCGATGCCATTCACAGCTTAATCAGTGCAGGTCGGCAGTGTCTCACTGACTGCTGCCCATTGGACCCAGGCTCCTGAGGACTCCTGCCGTGGGCCTGTTGGGGACTAGCGAGGCAAGCCTTTGTGGCTGTGTCAACAGGTGCTCTGTGCAAGCTGCACCAAAGCTCTCCCTCAGCCCTGCAGTTGTGAGTAGACTCCCAGCTCAGCCCCCACAATGCTTGCCTACTCACAGCAAGAATGGGAAACATCCCTGGAATTCTGCACTTGTGGCACTGTCTGGGGGCTACAAGGCTCCCCTGGCTTGCATGGATGACACGCTGTGTGCTCCACTGGAGGTCACATAGGAAGCACATGGGAACCCTGAGTTCTGCAGAGTGGGTTTCGCAGCTTTTTAACATTTCATTACTACGAACAAGTGACACCTGGGTGCCAGCGGCTTGCCTGAAAGCCAGGCCGGGTTTTATCCCCCCACCCTTCACAGGGTGTGTTTGCAGCACAACCTATTGGGCTAGAGCAGCGGCAACAGTCAACAGTCACACCCACCCGATCTGATTTTCAGGAGCTTCTGCGTATGTGGGCTAAATGTACTGATATGATTGTATTAGAAATTAATGTATGAGAACTTGAAACATTTAACACATTAACTAAAAACAGGGATGGGGTGTAGGTCAGTGGCAGAGGGCTTGCCTAACATGGGTGATCCTAGGTTCAAACCCCAGCAGTGAAGAAAAGACTTAACATAATAAAAATTTTAGTGAAAAACAGCTATATTTTCCCAAGGTGAACTTTTAAATGAAATTAAGTTTTAAAAACAGAAGCATTTACAGGAGTGAAAAGACAAACTAAACAGGACAGTGTCCACCAAGATGACAGATCTGTAAAGCGCAGAACTTCATGCTTCAGAATATTACACAGGAGCTAAAATGAACGAGTTAGCTCTGTTATGTCCACATGAATAAATCTGGAAAGCCATGTTAAATAAAATACTTCTGTACTTTTTTTGAAACTAAGGAACATACAAATTTCACGTATTCTTAGTAAATTATGAAGCAAGCACAGGGAAGCCACCCAGATGTAAGAAAGCTCAGCCCCGGGGGCAAGGAGAGAGGTGGAGAAGACGGGTGTGGGCCCACCACGTGTGGATTAAGTCCCTAAAACTGTCAAAAATCTGAAACAAACAAATATTAAACAGTGGGCACAAGCTAACGAGAAGGATCATGGCGGTTACGGCCCGGCTAGACCGGCTCACGGCAGCAGCCTGCTCCGCTGCGGGGCAGCCCCTGTGCTGACACGGGAACGGCGCGGGCAGGAAGACCGGTGTCTCCGTGCTGCGACGACGACGCGGGGTCATCCGGGGCCCGGAGACCGCGGCCCGAGCGGCCCCGCTTGGGGGAGCATGAAGCAAACGGGGCGGGCTGGCGCTCCCCAGCACTCGCCGGCCGCCCTGGCGTTAGTGCACGTCAGTTAGCTCCGCTGGCCCGCAGCTGCCGCTTCCCTAGCTCCGTCACCAGGCTCACTCCTACCTTGGTAACCTCGTGACTGCCGTCTCTACGCCAGGCCCCGGACGCCTGCTCAGGGATAACGCACGTCAGAAGGGCTGGCTTCCTGCGGGCCGGGAGCCGCGGCTCCAGGGCACTCGCGGGGGACACCAGCCACGGGCTCCGTCCCAGCCGAAACCCCGGACGCGGCTGTGCGTCGCCTGGCGCCCCCGCCCCCCGCCCGGTCCCACTCCCGGGCCTCCGCCTGCACCCCGCACCGCTCCGTGGGGTCTCCTAGGCCCGAGAGCTGAGGGTGGCCGGCGCGGTGGGCTTCCGCCGCGCCGCGCCGCCCCCGCCAGCGCCGCCAGGGGCCGTCGCCGATCCCCAATGACACAGCAACAATAGGGGCCGCTCTGGCCCGCGCGCCGCGAGTTAGCGCTTCCGCCGGAAGGGAGCCGCCGGCGCGGGGGCGGGCCGTGGCCAGGTAGGCGCGATGGACGGCCCCGAAGACCAATCGGGAACGTGACAGGGCTGGCCGCGCGGCAGATGAGACCCAATCGGCGACGAGAACGGTAGGGAGGCGGACCGAGCGCGGGTTTCCGGCGGGGCCCGGCAGGAGCCGAGGAGGAAGAGCGATCCCGGACAGCGTCTCTCGGCCGAGTGTGGGCGCAACCAGGTTCGGGGTCGGGTTCAGGGCGGGCGGGGTCCTCAGGTCCCTCCAAGGCCTCCTCGCCAGCGCGGCCCGGGGATCGGGCATGGGCTCGGCGGCCGCCCGCGGAAGCCGAGCGAGACGTCCCGGTCTGGCTGCGCAAGGAGGCAGGACGCAGGCAGCCGTGCGGCGCCCCGAGGCGGCGCCCTGCAGAGACGATGTCAGCCGGGCTGCAGCCAGGCTTGAAGGCGGGAGGCGTCGCTGACGTCGCAGGGCTCGGGAATCAGAAGCGTGGTGCGGTTTAGGTGTATTTAAGGAAGGGGCAAGGAAGCCCGGACCTGGCCTGGTTGGACCTGCGCTAAGTCTCGGCCGGCCGGAGGCGGGCCCTGTGGACTGGGCTGTCCGGCTTTCGGGCAGCGCTGGCGCCTGCGCCCCGACCCAGGGCGCGGCTGCGACACCCCCAGGAGGGAATCTGGCTTTCGGCATGCCGGGCCTCATTGCACCTCTGTGCTCTTTCAGAATGACGACTTCAGGCGCTCTCTTCCCGAGCCTGGTGCCCGGCTCTCGAGGGTCCTCCAACAAGTATCTGGTGGAGTTTCGGGCAGGAAAAATGTCTTTAAAAGGAACTACAGTCACCCCAGATAAACGGAAAGGGCTCGTATACATCCAGCAGACTGACGACTCCCTCATTCACTTCTGCTGGAAAGACAGGACCTCCGGGACCGTGGAGGATGTGAGTGCCTTCGGAGCAGGGCAGTGTCACAGGCTGGCCGTGCACCTGCCATTTCCTGGCTTGGAGGGACTTGGGGGGCTGGGGGATCCCTGGCTGGTGCTTCGATCTGCTTGTTGGTGAACTGCAGTTCTCAAGGATGGTAGACTGCTCCTGCCGCTGTAGTCACATGTTGTGCGGTGACTGTAGGACCAAAGGTTTCACAGTTGGTGACATTTTGTTCACCTGATGACAAGTCCAGTGGAAGGCAATTCTCAGCCTGTGTCCCTGGTGCCTGGCACTATAGTTGTGTAGAAATCCTGACCGTCATCACAACCCTCAAGAAGAAGTTTTGTCACTTTTCTTTAGCTCCCCTTGAGAACCAGTTGCAGCTGACCTTTACCTCATCTTGGAGTGCATTTCTCAGGCATTTGTTAAAGTCCCTTAAAAGCTGGCAGACCTCATCCAAGCTCCTCTCCTGAGGTGTCTCTGACCATGACTTAGCACCTTCTGGAGACCCACTTTGTGACCTGCCATTACAGGGCCCATGGATTTCTTGAGACTGGGGCCTCAGCAGTGCGAACAGGGCTGACTGTCTTACTCTTGTGGTTGTCAGGACCTAATCATCTTCCCCGATGACTGTGAGTTCAAGCGTGTGCCTCAGTGTCCTAGCGGGAGGGTCTACGTGCTCAAGTTTAAGGCAGGATCCAAGCGGCTCTTCTTTTGGATGCAGGTACATGGGAGGATTTGTTCAGTGTTTGTCTTTTTTTTTTTTTTTTTCCATCATGCAATCCAGAGTGCCACGTAGTAGTCGACTGTGGCACACACCTGGGGGCTGAGATGCATTACAGGTGGTGGGCAGTAGGAGGGGCCTTCCCCACCTGAGGTGCGTGGCTGGGCTCCCGGTGTGCTTTCTGCCTTGCTGATGCGTCCACAGCGTTCCTGGTCCATCTCTGCTTCCTCGCTGTCAGTTGCTGAGGCAGGGGTAACCTTGGGGAGCACAGCGGTCTCCTTGCTGTTTCTCAGTGTGGAGCATCCCCCCAACTCCCTCACAGCATGCCCTGGAGGCCTGTGAATGTCCCCAAAGGTTCCCTCTTTGCCCTAGCTGCTTCTGGGCGCCACCTCCCATTCTGCCACCTGTTGGTGGCCATCAGGCACATTTCCATTTCTTGCACTGTCACAGGCAGTATTGCACTGAATGGCCTGGGACACAGGTCTTTCTTGGGCATGAGTGTGACCTGGAGGTCAGGCTGTGAGTGGTGGTGCGATCAGAAGCATGTGCATGGGTTTGCAGTTGGAACAGATGTTGCTACAGTCCCTCTGCAGACATTGGACTGCTGCCCAGTCCCACACTGTCCAAAGGGAAAGCAGCTGAGGACCTTAGAGTGGTAGGTGTGGCCCTGCTTCAGTAAACTTATTTACAAACAGGAGTGGGCGTGGTTTGCCAGCCTCTAAAGTTTTACTGTGTTGTTGGACTTTCATCCGCTTCTTTCCACCTCTGTTCTCCTGGATTTACTCATTTAATGCTTTTCTTGCCCTGTTACCAGGAAGACAGGGACTCTTATCTGAAGCCTACCAGGTTCATAGCAGGTGCTCGGGGATGATGTGGGTGCTGTTTGCAGTTTTTTTCTTGGTACCGGGAATCAAACTCATGACCTTGCACTTGCCAGGCAGGTGCTTGTGCCGCTGAGCTAAACCCTGGCCCACTTCTGGGGGCACCTGTGGGGTGAGCTGTCCTAGGGCCCTGTTCACCCCCAGGGAGAGGTGTGATGAGGGTTGATAGCATCCACTGGTTGAGGGTAGGAGGCTGCTGAGTCCTGCCCTCCCCATGGGGCAGTCAGTGGGTGTCACCTGTGATTGCAGCCAGCAGGGCTGGCAGAGGCCCCAGGAAGTGCTGCTGCAGCCCCTCCAGCTGTGTGGGCCAGTCCGTCCATGCTGTGGCCTGTGCCCAGGGCCCTAACCAGGCAGGAGACCAGCCGAGCAGTGAGCCTTCAGAAGCCAGCACTGTGTGGGCTGCTCAGCTGGGGCTCTTCCCTGTGCTTCCCTGCAGGAGCCCAAGACCGACCAGGACGAGGAGCACTGCCGGAAGGTCAACGAGTATCTGAACAACCCCCCGATGCCTGGGGCACTGGGAGCAAGCGGAAGCGGAGGCCATGAGCTCTCTGCACTGGGCGGTAACGGTTCTTTGGACCCTAGCAGTGCAGGCCAATGTTTCTTTGAGTCTGTCACCTTAGACCACGCGGCCACCCTGATACCCCAAGCCAGCGTTGTCTAAGCAACTAGCAGATAATGCGTTAGAGCACTTGTTTGCCATCTTTGTGGGGTGGAACCTGCTTCCTGCCAGGCACTGCTGCCTGAAGCCTTCTGGGGCCTGGCACCATCCCTCTGAACCAGGCCCCACACAGGCTGGGCCCAGGCTATGGGCCTCCCCAAGTCCGAATCGTGTGTTTTCCAGGCGAGGGCGGCCTGCAGAGCCTGCTGGGGAACATGAGTCACAGCCAGCTCATGCAGCTCATCGGACCAGCAGGCCTCGGAGGACTGGGTAGGGTGCCTCCCTGGCCCTTGGAAGTGGCCCTTTTCCCTGTGTTTGAGGTCACACCTGGGTCCCTTGACGTGTTTGTTGATGCTGACTGAGCAGCACCTGCATGCATTTCCTGTGTACATTTGGTTGGGAGCTGGGGCTGGGGAGGGCATCTCCGGCTCCCTGGGGGGACCCCAGCTCGCTATGCAGGGCCCAACTTGCTGAGGGTAGGGCTGGAGGGGGTGAGCTCTGGGTTCTGCCTGGGCTTCCCAGGTTGGCCTGCCACCAGCAGCTCGTGGTATGGCCTAGGTCCATGTGCTGGACACTGGGGAAGCAGTTGGTACATTGGCCCAGGATTTGGCCTGAATCGCATAGTGGGATGGGATAGGACAGAAGTAAATCTTCAGGCCACAGGGTTGTAGCAGTCACCTCTGCTGCCTGAGACCTGCCTGACATGCTCACTGCCCTCCCTGCACTTGTCCTTTGGGTTGGGTTGGGGCAGCCCGTGGAGGTAGGCTAGGCCCATTCCAGGTGGGCAGGGGCTGGGGTATCCCTAGCACATGTCTCCTTGCCCTTTGTAGGTGGGCTTGGGGCCCTGACTGGGCCGGGCCTGGCCAGCTTACTGGGGAGCGGTGGGCCTCCAGCAAGCAGCTCCTCGTCCAGGTGAGCCCCCAGCCAGTACCAGCTGGTCAGCACTGTGCCCTCCAGCAGACCCCACATGGAAGCTTGGGGAGCTGCAATGGGCACTGAGCAGGGGTCCTTCCGTGGCCACCCCTCTTCTCTGAAATGGGTCCAGGCCCCATGTGGAACAGGCACTGCAGTGCTGCCCTCACTCTCCCCAGCTCCCGGAGCCAGTCGGCAGCGGTCACCCCATCCTCTACCACCTCTTCCACCCGTGCCACCCCAGCCCCTTCTGCCCCAGCAGCTGCCTCAGCCACCAGCCCGAGTCCTGCGCCCAGCTCAGGTAACGGAACCAGCACGGCAGCCAGCCCCACCCAGCCCATCCAGCTGAGCGACCTCCAGAGCATCCTGGCTACTATGAATGTGCCAGCTGGGCCAGGCAGTGGCCAGCAAGGTAAAGAGCAGGTGGAGAAGGCCAGGCTGTTGCCCCGTGCATGCTCCCTGACTCTCCAAGTCCCCTGTTGCTGCCCTGTTGAGTCCCGTGTCCCTTGCACTACATGGCTACTACCTGGGCCAGTGCTGATGTTGCATGCTTGTGCCCTAGTGGACCTGGCCAGTGTGCTGACGCCGGAGATCATGGCGCCCATCCTTGCCAACGCAGATGTCCAGGAGCGTCTGCTGCCCTATCTGCCCTCTGGGGAGTCACTGCCCCAGACTGCGGACGAGATCCAGAACACGCTGACTTCGCCTCAGTTCCAGCAGGTACAGTGTGTGTGTGTGTGGGGGGGGTGTGGGGTACCCAGTGCCTGCCTGTCTGCAGCGCGCCCTGTGGCCCCAGGAAGGCAGCTCCAGGCTCTGCCCACACCCAAGGTGACTTAGCTTTGCTGGGGCTGTGGCGCCCCAACACTCAGGGCAGCCCGTGGCTCTCCTCGCAGGCTCTGGGCATGTTCAGTGCAGCCTTGGCTTCCGGGCAGCTGGGGCCCCTCATGTGCCAGTTCGGGCTGCCTGCAGAGGCGGTGGAGGCCGCCAACAAGGGTGGTAAGTGCCTGTCCTGTGTCCTGCCCAAGTTGCAAAGTGCCTGCTTCCCTTCTCACCCCTCGTGCAACGTGGTGCTGACCCTGCCGGTGCCTTCCAGCTTGGGCCTCCCATCCCCTTGGGTAGCAGCCCTGGCAGAGATGCAGCGGTGTCTCAAATGTGTTTCAGATGTGGAAGCATTTGCCAAAGCTATGCAGAACAATGCCAAGTCTGAGCAGAGCGAGGGTGACGCGAAAGACAAGAAAGACGAAGAAGAAGACATGAGTCTCGATTAAGTTATTTGCTGTCTTTTGAGGAATTGGAACTCGCAGTCCTGTGACTCCTGTAGTGGCGATTGTGATTTGTTGCATACCCTGTCCTGTTCCGACTTACTAATAAATAAAAGTCTTTTCTTTTACCTGCCACCTCTGGTCCTGCTATCCCCAGCATGAGTGGCGCGGCTCCTCCCTTGGCCTGCCTTGCGCAGAGCCGGATCGGCTGGGGGGCGGCCCGTCCCCGGTTTATCCCAGAAGCTGACACTTGGATGAAAAGGGTACTTTTTTAATTTTTGTCTTGAACCAGTGATGTTACACATGTCATACTCTAAAACTGGTGGGAGAGAGGTAAAAGTGTAAAAGCCCATTTTACAGTATCCTACCCTTTCATTTAGAAAGATAATTTCACCCATCTCCAGAGGCGGGACCAGGGAGAATCTAGATAAACACCCTCAACGCTGCCTAGGAAGCCCACTGAGGGCAGTGGCGCTCTGGGCCAGGGTACAGCCTGGCCCGTCCATCGAGTGGTGAGGAGCTGCTGGAGGGGCTGGCTTGCCACACTATGTCACTGGGCAGCCGCTGGCCCCAGCTGCTCCCTGGACACCTGCCGAGTGAGTCAGGGTGATGGGGGATCCATTCACCAGCAGCTTCCTCATGCAGCCTCCATAGGTGGGGAGCCCAGACTCTGCAACTGCGGTCTCTGGAGATACAGAGGACAGGTTGATGGTGGCAGCTGGGTCCCACTGGTCCTTCCTGTGTGCCAGTCACCCACCCAGCCAGCCTTCCTGAGGGGACTGAGCAGACCCTCACCGGGCAGGCCCCCAAGGTACAAAGGTGCTGGTCCGTCAGCTGTGGCCACCGCCGAGGGGCCCTCCGTGCGGTTGCTGTGAGCATCCACCTCCAGCTGGAGCACGTTCTCACTCTTGGAGGCTGCAGGAGACTCTTGTGGGTGCCCCCAGCCCAGCCTCAGTCCCACCCCAGCTCCAGCTCCAGTGCCATGGGAGGTGACCCACTCACCTGCCAGTCGGTGCCACTGCCCGTCACACAGTGCTACAGGGCACGTCACCCATGTGGAAAACTCACCCACGCCATCATCCGCTTGCAGCGAGACCTGAGGCAGGGTAGGGTCAGGCCTGTTGCCCAAGGTCCCCAGAGCTGGGAGACCCCTGCCCTGGCACCACAACCCTGCTCACCTGCTTCTTGGACACCCGCAGCTGCAGGTAGGGAGGGCCCTGGGACTGACCCAGGCGGAAGATAAGCCCAGTGGCCATGAAGGGCCGGACCTCCAGCTCTACCCTCACTTGGCGCAGTGTGGCCGCAGGGGGCTCTGTGGGGAGAGGCCCTGGTCAAAGTGGGCAGGACAGGATAGTCTAGCCACGGGCTAGAACCTTCCAGATCCCCTGGCCTGCCCTCAGACCTAAAGTGACGACTCCTCCAGTGCCTGGGAAGAACAGGCCGCTCTCCAGAGGGCCTGAGAAGCAGGGCGTAACCCCCACTGTCTGTGTGGGGGCTCCCACAGGCTGCCCATCCAGCTGCAGTCTCTTCACACAGCCACTGAGCCCTGCAGCCACCTGTGGCCAACAAAGGGGAGTCAGGCTGGATCCACTCAGGTGGGGGACAGTGGGGTGGCGCAAAAGGGTTCTCACCGGCAGGTGGGAGTTGTGGCTGCCGGCCGGGAGGCCCCCCACATAGAGGGTGTGGGGTCGCAGGAGCGCTGCACTCTGGCCCTGGCCCCCATGGCGGAGCCGCTCACGGCTCCAGGCTGGTACACCATCCGTCAGGAGCCGGAGCTGCCCCCGCTCCCAGTGCACAGAGACCTGCAGCAAGGAGACAGCTGGTCAGAAGGGGGCGCCCAGGGCCCTGCCCGTGTCCTGTCCCCAGCTCCTCACCGTGTGCCACCTGCCAGCCCGTGAGCGCTGGCGGCTCTGGACATGCAGGTGGGGCCCAGGCCCTGCTGTTTGTGCAACAAACCGTCCATGTCTCAGGAAAAGGGCCAGGGAGGGGCTGCTGGCTGCTAGCGGGGCTGCAAGGAGCAGGAGGCCCTGGGGAGCACGAGGGCGGACCAGCATGGAAAGGTGGAACCTGGAAGGCAAGCCCAGAGTCAGCCTCGGTGCCCACTCCAAAGCCACCCGGCCTGGCTGGGCCTTACCGGTTCCTGTGGGGGTCCAGGATGCCTTCAAATTCCAGGTAACTGGGGAGGGGACCCCCAAACTGGAAGGCGTCTTGGGTCATCCTGAGGTGCAGAGGTGGCATGCACGCAGGGTCTTCCTGCCTGGGCTGGCGGCTGCGGCGGGAGGCCTGGAGGGATGGGGACAGGTGGGAGCACCTGCCTTGGACTACCCTTTGCCCACCCAGACTGTCCCAGGGCACCCCGTGCCTCACCTTCTGAGCCACAGCCCGCAGCCTTCGAGCTCCCTGTGCTGGGGCCTGGGGGAGCGGGGCCAGGGCACAGCCTGTGCTCACATTGATGCTGCCCAGGTTCTGCTGCAGGTCGAACACCCGCTGTGGACCCTGGAGCCTGGGGGAGGGCAGGCAGGTGGGCAGTTAGCAGCGGGCAGGACTCAGCAGGCCCTTGCGCTCCTTGCCCATCACTCACCGCTGCACAAAGACATTGCTGATGCAGCCGCTGAAGTTGTGGAAGGCCGCGGACTCGGACAGGCCCCCCAGGAGGAGCTGGGGGGACTCCTCGGGTGGGCGCTGCCTGGGAGGCACCCCCCGGTGAGGCCTCGTCTGCTGCAGCTGGTCGTCCACGTACAGCCAGACCCTGGTGGCAGAAGGGAAATGTTCCCAGGCCTGCAGAGCCAGCCCAGTCCATGGGAGGGCAGAGGGCCCAGGAGGCCCAGCTCACCCTGAGGCATTGCTGTAGAAGGCCACGTAGTGGGGGGCACCATCGCTGAACACCCCTTGTGTCCTCAGCTCTGTCCTCATCAGCCTCAGGGTGACGTGGCCTTGCTGCAGGGACACCTGGCACAGGCCATCCTGGGAACAGTGGCCAGGTCAGCAAGCAGGCCAAGCTCCCAGACTCTCCCCCGCCCTCACTCTTTTCGTCCCTGTGGCCACTCGAGCTGATTGTCACAGCAGGCAGGGAGCACGCAGAGCTAGGCCCAGGGAGGGCTGCAGGATGGCAGGCAGGGTGGCCTCACCAGGGATGCACGGTGGTAGAGCAGACCATTGTCCTGCATGCTGCGGAAGCCAATGCCGGAATAGACGTCGCCAGTGAGGGGTGGCACATCGGGCAGTGCCAGGGGCAGGAAGCCATGGCCGTAGAAAGTCATAGTGCGTCCCACCTGTGAGGAGGGGAGCCTTGAGTGGTGACCTCGTCCAGAGAGGGAGAGGTGGGTGTGCACCCGGCAGTGGGGGTGGCTCACCAGCAGGTCTGTGGTGCAGCCGGAGCTGACGCCTGTGGTATTCAGCCTCTTGAGGTCCACATATTTGCCGAGAGCCTTGATCCCCTTGATGCAGCCGCGGATGGAGCCCCCGGAGGGGAACAGCTGCTGCAGACTGCAGGGGGAGTCAGGCCTCTGAGCCCCAGCCCCGGGATACCCTGGGGGCCGCCTTGCCGAGCCCATCCTCACCTTGGGGGCAGCTGCTCAGGTGGTACACCCCCCAGGTAGTAGGCAGTGGCCAGGTCCAGTGTGTTGTCCTGCTCCACACTGAACACTGTGGTCCTCTCCACACGCACCAGCATGCGTTTGCGGCTGCCCGCCAGCAGGAACACCTGGATCTGTGGGTGCGGTAGGGGCGTCAGGCCACGCTAAGTCCCGGGGCCATCCCTGACCCACAGGTGCCCCAACTCACTGCCTTGCTGGTTGTGGTCAGGGGCGGGGGCGACTGCAGCGGGACGGCCTCCTTCAAACCCGCGCCCAGGTCGTACAGGAGCACGAGGCTGCCCTTGTGCACCGCCAAGCACAGGAACTGGCCCTAGGGGGACAAGGACAGGCCAGGGTCAGCACGGGGCGAGACTGGGGCGGTGGGTGGGAGGGGCGGGGCCGTGCCTGGTGCTTCAGGAAGAAGATGATGCCACTGTAGGACACGAGCCGCAGCTCCTGGTCGAAGCGCTTCGTGGTGCTCATTTGCTTCTCGAAGCTGACGTGGGCAAAGCCGGTACCATCCAGGTAGGACCCGTCTGTGAGCCATGGGTCCCCTGTTGACTTGGAACTGTGGGTTAGAGGGTTCAGGTCAGTGTGGGGAGGTGGCGGTGAGTAGAGGGAGCAGCTGGTGCCAAGCTGTGCATACCGGGCACAAGGTCTATCCACAGCCGTGTCCACCTGGAAGGCCCTCTCGAAGTTGTACAGACTGACCACCTCCTCATTCAGCGTGTCCAATTCGATGCAGCCCACGTAGCCGGGGAAGCGGAGGGGTGCTGGGGGCTGTGGGCACAATGCACGGTCAGGGTCCCCCAGCCACCCAGGGAAGACCAGCAGGACGCTGAGATGCAATACCAGGAAGTGCTTCTGAGAAGGGATAGCAGGGCTGGGCCAGGCTCACCATGAAGCTGCTGGGGTACCCGCCCACATAGAAGACGAAGTCGTCAGGCTGCAAGCTGAGCAGCCCCTCCACCCCAGGAGCCACTGTGTCCCCCTTGGTCTCCTGTACTATCGGCTCCTCCACCGTGACAGACATGTGGCCAAACTGGAGGGTCCTGGGGCAGAGGCAAAAGGCGCAGGGTGAGGCCTGGGCACGGCAGCAGGAGGGCGCTGCCCCTCTCCAGAGGCCTCGCACCTGTCAATGCTGACGGTTGCAAACTGCTCCCCGATGTCCTCGTCGATGCTGAGGGTCACAGGGCCAGCATCCCCCAGCCGGTACACCCAGTGCACCTTCTGCTTTCGCAGGGCCACGCCCATGTAGTCCCCAGTGGCCTGAAGCAGCGACAAAAACACGCTTGGGACAGGCACCAAGCAGCACCCACACTTTCAACCTGGTGGTCAGCTCACCCTGTCCTCCCGTCCTGCCTGTACCTGGCGGCTGCCCATGTACAGCACAAAGCGGTCACTGGCCTCCTGCCCGGGCTCAGGTGCCAGCTCTGGGCTCTGCAGGTGGAACCTGAGGGCAGTGTAGGCTGCGAGGTCGGCGAGGTCCCGCGGGGTGCGCAGCTGCACTCCTGAACGCCCGTTGAACTTCATGGACACTTTGACCTGGAGGTGCAGACACGTCAGCACTCTCCACCTGGTCTCCCACACACTGCTATCCCCGCCCCTGACTCCTACCCACCTTGCTGGCAGCCCCCCGGGCCTGAGCGATGAGTTCTCGCACGCGACCGATGCTGGTGGACAGGGCCAGGCTGGCGTTGTGCGTGCCTCGGTTCTCCAGCAGGCTCAGCTTGGCCAGCAGCTGCGGCAGTGTCTTCTCCAGGGAGGACACTGTGGGTGCAGGGGTGTGTGCTGGGAGCCCTGCCCACCTCCTCTCCAGTGGCCCCGGGACTGCCTACTCACTCACCTGAGCGGCCTGCGTCGAGCACCACCTGGCCCAGGTCCTGACCTCGAAATCCCCCAAACTGGCCCTGCCACCGCTCCAGGTTTCTCTGCATGTCCTGAAGCTGGGACTGCACTCGAGTGGCAGTGTCTTGGGCTTTGGCAGCCACAGCCTTGGCATGGGCGATCTTCTTGCTTGTCTCATCTGCAGCAGGCACAGGGCATGTACAACAGGGGCTGGAGCACTCCGCGTCCCGCAGCCCCCTGAAGAGCCAGAGCGGGAACTTGTGTGCTCCTGACACCCTGCAACTCAAAGTGACCTCAGCGCCCACCTGACGGCCCTCCCCGAAACGCTGCCTGCACCACCTTCCTGGCCTCTGGGCTGCTGCCGGCTCCAGGGCCTGCCCAGGCCTCAAAGGCTCCAGCCCAGACCTGCTAGGGACATCAGCAGCCAAAGGGAGCCTCCAAGACCCAGGCAGACCCTGCCCCCTCGCTCTAAGTCCTCCTCAAGTAGCGTCCAGAACCCTGCTGCTGAGGCCTCCCCCAGCCCCTTGGCTCCGGTTGCACTGGCCCCACCCCGGCGGCTGTATGGGGCCAGCTGTCTCCTTCCGGAGAGCTGAGAGAGGGCGCCTCGTGATCCAGCCTAGCCCCCACGCTGCACATGGCCAGCAGCTAGACCACGATAACACAGGTGCGAACGTGTCCACTGCCATAGAGCGACATTGCCAGCCAGCTGGAGTGCCACCTCAGGCCAAGGGTCCCCTTCCCATGGGGATAAAGGACTGGTGGCAAGGGCAGGACAAGCTCTGCATACCTGTGTGCATGGCCAGCACGGCCTGCACCTCCTGGATTCGGGCCACAAGCTGGTCCTTCGCGGCCTGGATGTCTTCAAGCTGTGTCCTGGTATCCTGTAGGGTGACCCGCACTAGGGGGAGACAGGCTCAGTGGTGAGGAACCCGGGCCAGGCCACCTGGCCCCCGCAGACTGAGGCCCACCCATACTCAGTGGATAGGGATGGTGCTCTGGCTGAGGTCCCTTGACACAATACCAAAACATGCGGCCAGCGTCTACGGGCCCTGGGGGCGGAGCCCTAGAGCAGGAGGGGGACAGAATTCACAAACAAGGCTGCCAGCTCCATTCTTGCCCTGAATCGTACCGGAACAATCCACAAACCCCACACAGATAAGGTCCACAGTCCACGGTCCCTGAGGAGTCCCAGAACTCACTGAGGTCCAATCTCCGCTGCTGCCCAAGCACGGCCTCCTCCAGGGCACTGCTGTTGGCTAGCAGCTGCTGCGCTCGGGCTGCTAGGCCCCAGTCCACCACGGTCTGCAGAAGGAGGACAAGATGGACTTCACAGCCTCGGGGTGGCACAGGAGCTCCCGCCACAGCCCTGGGGACATCAGGGCCTTACCTCCCACGTGCGGCTCGCCTCCTGCCAGGCCTGGCCAGCGGCATCCTCGGCAGCCTGCATGGCCTTCAGGATGCTGCTGTAGGCGTTGGAGGCCTCCACGGCCCTCTGGATGAAACGGTCCTGGTTGATACCAAGTATGACGCTGTGCGAAGCAGAAGGAGGATCAGAGAGACGTGCAGACATGGGGGGGGCACACACCCCTGGGCGGGCTGGCTACCTATGCACCCTTCCTGCTCCTTCTTGCTAGTCTGGTCCCCGACTTCCTGTGAGCTGAGGAAGTCCTGGCTCCTTTGGGGATGATGGCTTCTCCTTCTGAAGCAGACCAGCTGCCCCAGCCTGGCCTGACTATGCACACGGGACCACGCACCTGGACAGGTTGAATGCCAGCTGGTTCAGCTGCTCTGCATGGGCCTCAGCAGTCTCCACCAAGTCCAGCTTGCTGCCGGCTGGGGAGAAGGTCCCTATCTTCTCCAGCAGTGGGGTCCGGGCCCCATCCAGGCTGGCAGCCAGGCGCTCCAGGTCCTGGAGGTGGGTAGGCTTAGTAGGACACCCCCTCTTGTCCAGTCCCTCCGCCCCGTTTACTGCCTCTGGACAGAGGCTCTGCACGCACATATGCCCAGGTGCCAACCACAGCCAGGGGCTGGGTGGGGAGGGCCCAGTGGGTCCTACACTGTGCTCACCTCCTTGGCCCGCTCCATGCCATGCAGGAGCTCGGAGACACGCGCCAGGGTGCGGCCAGCAGCCTCCAGAGTGGCCTTCAGGGTGGCATTGTCCCGGGCCAGCTCCTGCTTCTGTTGCTGAAGGCAGGTTAAAGGGGTGAGAATAAAGGATGTGACTGGCAGAGGGGCCGTGGGGTAAGAGGGTGAACAAAAGACAAGCGGAGGGTGGCATCCCTCACCAGGGCCTCCTTCAGCCGTGCCTGGTTGCGGCTGTGGAGCTCCTCGGCCTCCCGAGTGATGCCCACCGCCCTGTTGAGGGCCTCCCGAAGGTCCATGAGGCCTGCTTCGTGCTCAGCCAGCTGGTCATGGATGTGTTTAGCCAGCACCTGGTTCTCCTCCCAGCGGCTGGTCAGCTGCTCCTGCACATGGGCCAGCACTGGCCAGTGCCAGGGTGTGAGGACCATTACTCTGGCAGCCGGATCCCTTCATGACCCCTGGACCCCACCCTGTCCCCCGAAGCAGGCTGCTACTACTCCACACCAACCTGAGGCCCAGCCTCCTACAACATACCCCTGCCTTCCCAACCAGGCAGCCACCACTCACGCCTCTGAGCCTCGGCCAGCTCGGCTTCTGCCACGGCCCGGGGGGCCTGGAAGTCACGGGCCCGCATCTCCTGCAGGAACTTATCCACCTCAGCCAGGGTCCTGCGCAGCTGCTCACCCGATGGGGTTGATACGTTGGCTGGGGACACAAGGCCAACCTGGGACGCCAGCTCTGCAGGAGGGGAACCATCAGGGCCTGGGTCTCTGGGACACTTTCGACAGACCACCAGCATGGAGTCCAAGAGCACTGAAGGCTCTGAGTCTCAGCTGAGGGCCAAAGTTGCCCTCCCACAGTGCCCATGCCACACACGGCAGCTCACTGGGCAGTGCTCAGCTCAGAGTCCATCTCTTCTCCACCCTGGGGCTGGCCTGGTTCTGTAAACTTATGGCTATACCATAAGGTCCAGAAGCTCAGGGAACCCGAGCTTCCTGCTGGTCATAGGACTCAAGTGCGTGACTAAGAGTTTGCCAGTGCAACTGTCTAACCAGTGCTTTCCCCCTCGACCCCCTGGTCTCATGCCTGGCCACATTAGCCCCTCACCCACCTCTCCCCTGGCCCACTATTTACTCCAGAGGTGCCAGGCCCCACCAAACATGCAAGTGTTGCTGGCTCTTGAGGCCAAGCTCACATGCAGACGCCCAGGGAATATCCCCCACAGCCAGGAAGCTCTGCCTGCACTGAGGCTTGAGCGGCAGCCAGGATGGGTCAGCCGTACCACTCAGGGCGCGGTCCACAGCCTGAATAGTCACCAGCAGCGTCTGTGCACGGCCCAGCATGCCCTCAGTACTGTCCAGCAGCCGGCCTGCTAGGTCTTGGGCCCCCATGGCCTGTGGAAGCAGAGTCCTTCAACCCATAGCTCTGCAGTGGGGACAGGGGGTGGGGGTGCAGGTGATGGGGCGGGGCAGTCAGGAGCAGAGAGGAGGGCTGGAGGGGACTTCTGGGGACTTGGGGAGAAGGTTCTCCCTGGAGGGGCACCCCAGGGGGACTTGGGAGGGCTTTCAGGGTCCTGCCTGGCTGCTCAGTTGCTGTACATCCTGCTCCAAGTTTAGGCTCTGATGCTCCAGGGTCTGCAGCGGTTGCTCTACCTTGTAGCGGGGGCCCAGCGGGCTCTGGAGCTGGCCCTGTGGGGAACAGAGGTAGGTGTGGGCACCTGCACTGGTAGGGGGAGAGGCTTGCACTGGAGAGGGAGCTGCTCTGCGGGGGCTGAGTGGGAGCAGGGCGTCTGCACACCTCGGGGGATGGGGTGCCCGGTACCTGGAGGTCGGTGATGGAGGCATTCAGCCTGTACAGCTGGGCCCACGCAGCAGAGCTAGCATTGACACCACGCAGCTGTTCGCGGATGGCAGGGAGGAGGGCACTGGCCCGCTCCAAGTCGTCCAAGAGCAAAACCACACAGTGATCACACACTGAGGACATCAAGGGGTCATGGGGTCAGTATAGTGGGCATGGATCAAGCAAAGGTCATATGGTCGGCACAGTAGGCCAAGATCTTGGGTTATAGCAACGTCACAGGTCTGGGCAGGGGCTACAGTGCAGAGTCGAGGATCAGGGGTCAGTATAGGGTCAGGGAGTTGGTGGCATCACAAGGTGTGCCAGAGAAGTGGGGTCAGTGAAGGGTCACCAGACCAGAAGGCTCATGGGGACAGCACTGGAGTCCAGGAGCTGGCACAAGACACAGGGCCAGGCTGAAGGTGTGAAGGGTTGGGAGGGAACTGGGAAGGCCCAGGAAGCTAGCCTCAGGACATGGGAAATGCACTGCTGGTTGGGGTTCTGGGGCAGGCACATGGCAGCAGATAGGGGGTGCAGGGCTGGAGCCATGGCACTGACCTGGGAGCAGGAGGGCGAGTGTGAAATCAGCAGGGCTAATGGGTCTGTATGTATAGGGAAGGGGTCCTCTGGGAAAGAGGGAAAGCTGGGGTGCTCTGGAGCACCGAGGCCGAGAGGGGCCACCAGGTGAGTGCAGGGCAGGACTCCCACTGTCCCCAGGTACAGGTGGCAGGGTAGGGCGAGACAGGAGAGGGACGCACCTTCGCAGTGGACACCCGGGCTGCTGGGGCTGCCCAGCACGGGCACCTGGTGCTGCTGGCTGCAGGCGTCACAGCGCTCCCCACTGAGCCCTGGTGGACAGGTGCAGCGGCCTGTGTGGGGGTCACAGTGGCCCCCTGGGCACTGGCAGCCTGCAGGAAAAGAGCAGCGTCAACACAGCCATGGTGTGGTGCCTGCCGCCCTCCTGCCACCTGCCATACTCACGTCTACAGCCCCGCTCCGGAAGGCCCCAGTAGCCAGGGGCACATTCACGACACTGGAGCCCCCCAGCTCCTGGTCGGCAGTGGCACTGCCCACTCTGGGGGTGGCACCCAGACCCCTCAGCAGCTGGTCCACATGCACAGGGGCGGCAGCCCTGACAGCCCTCAAAACCGAAGTGTCCTTCCTGTGGGCACAAACTGCAGTCACGGCCCAGCCAGCTCCAAAGACCCTGCCTCCTCCAGCCCTGAAAGCCAGGCCCACTTCCTACCTGGCAGCGGTCACAGCGATGCCCAGTCACACCCGCCTTGCATAGGCAGCGGCCACTCTGGGGGTCACAAGCCTCCGTCCCACAAGGGAAGCAGTCACACGCTGCAGAAGAGGAGGCTGTGACCATATCGCCGGCCCAGGACATCCTTACAGATCCCTCCCTGCACCCCATGCCATCTCGCCAGCCCTGCCTGCTTCACCCAAGGGACCCGGGCTGATGATGAGCCAGGGCTGGGCTACAGCAAGGGCTGCAGGGCTGCACCCAGGGTGCCTACGGGTGCAGTTGCCGGGCAGCAAGGCATTGCCGAAAAAGCCAGGGGCGCAGCTCTCGCAGTGAGGGCCAGTGGTATGATGCAGGCAGCTGTGACAGGCACCCGTCAGGGGGTCGCAGTCACTGAAGATCATGTTGGGGTCACTGTTCCCACTGCAGTCACAGGGCTGGCACGAGCTGCCCAGCACCAGAGGGTTCCCGTAGAAGCCAGGTGCGCACCTTGGGTGGCAGTGAGGGGGCCGGTCAACATCCTGCACCCCATGCAGGAGAACCCTAGGGTCCACACTCCAGCCCCCCACCAGGCTCACCGTTCGCAGGAGGCCCCGGTGTAGCCAGGTCTGCAGAGGCACTGGGTGCGGTCACCTCGCAGGATACAGCCCTCTGCGAAACTGAGGGACAGAGGTCACTAAGTGCCTGGACCAGCACTTGTGCTCAGCCACTGAGTGCTAAGCCTGCACCTGACAACCCCATCCTGGCTACCCCGGGTTCCCGAGATAGAGGGGAAAATAGTGGGGTTCCAGGAAGGAAATGGAAAAGGGGGCTGGCTGGGCTGCTGGGAGTCTGGGTTCTGGATGGCTGGTGCTCACTTGTTGGAAGGAACCGCCAGTGGGCAGGGGCAGCTGACACAGGGGGCCGAGGGGTCCTCAGGCCTGCTCCGCACAAAGCCGGCCCGGCAGCGCTCGCAGCAGTCCCCCTCCGTGTTGTGCTGGCAGCCCTGGGGTAGAGTGGATGATGGGCACTGATGGTGGAGGCCCCATTCCACCCGAGTCTGCCAGGGACTCCATGCCCCAGGCCCTGGGCCTCAGTGCATCTAGAACGACAGCCTGAAAGGCCCTGGGCCCTGCCAGCCTGCCTGTGCCTTCAGTGGCTGCCTCTCCCTGATGGATCTGACTTACCACGCAAACACCAGAACCAGAGAGGCAGTGGTCGGAGTGGCCGTGGCACTGACAGGGAACGCATCGGCCCAGAAAGAGTCCTTTGACATCCCGGTAGTAGCCCGGGGCGCATTCCTGCAAAGCAAAGGAGCAAAGGTGATTAGTAAAGCAGGCCGGGCAGACCTCAGAGCTGGGGGTCCTGCCTTCACAGGGACGGCAGCTGGGGGGAGCACTGTGCCCAGAGCACAAGACACCACACATAGCCACTGGACAGAGGCTGGGCCACAAGCACACTTCTGGCCCTGGCCGGTGTCTGGCTGCCACCCTCAGGCCCAAGGGCAGGGCTGCTGGAGTCGTGTGGACCATGGCTCAGGGACGGCCGGGTCTTGGGGCTGGTGACTGAGCCTCCTCCTTGTGGGCCACAGCCTCCCCTTTATGTGGTGACATTTCTCTGCAGGGGAGGTCAGCCACAACCCTCCTCCAGCGGCAGAAGCCGCAAGTGGATGCATGAGTGAGATGACAGTCAGCTGGACAGTACGACAGATGGTGGATGACGGCTGAACAAGCAAGGGGCCAGAGAGTGCTGTGCATGGACAGCAGGGAGCCAGGTAAGAGGGAGCAGCTGACCATGAGCCAGCAAGAAGGGGGTCAGGGCAGGGAGCAGGAAGCGATGAGCCAGGGACGGAGATGGGAACGGGACAGGAGCGCCTGCAGCAGGAGGACACACAGGGAGAAGGAAGGGCATGGCCGCCCAGCCTGGCACCCTCCCCCGACCTCACCTGGCACGAGTCCCCACGGTAGTTGGCAGGACACATGCACAACTCCACATTACTGGCTGGAGGCCCTCTGCCCATCTCACTGGCCACCTCCAGTGCCACCCTGCGCAAAGAGACAGACGAGGAGATCTGGGAGAAGAGGGCGCGGATCTGCAGCTGCTCCAGGCCTGCCAGGACCATCATGAGCTCCTCCCGGGACACAGCGTTGTGAGTCTCCATGTGGTGGAAGTTTTCCTGCAAGGCCAAAACAGGACCTTAGCAAGGCCACACCCAAGGGGCCACTGGTGGGAAAGCAGAACAGACCACGGTGTGGAGACCAAGGCACATTGGGGTCACCCAAGGACAAGACCAGCAGCCTGACCCCTACCTCACACCCTATACCAAAATCAGCTCCTGGCAGATCAAGAACTTAGATGTAGCCTGGCCAGGTGCACAGGCCTGTAATCCTGCACCCTAGACTCAATCACCAGTACCGTAAAAATGAACGTCATTAAAAAGGCGAGACCGCCAAGAAGTCAAAGCTAAAGCGGCAGAGGGTGCTGCTCACAGTGGAGGAAGCCAAATGGTCACGGAGCAGCAGGGCACTGCTCACCTGTCATGGGCAAGGGTGTTCGAACCAGCACAGGGCGAGACAGTGACCCGGCAGAAAGGCCTGGTCCCTTGCACTGCCCGAGGCCAGGCCAGACCCACTCACCTCCACCAGCAGCAGCTGCCCATGGTGGGTATGGCCAGGCACAGGGTACGCCGGCTCCAAGAACGCGATACTCATTTGGTTGCCCTGGCAGACACAGAGTGGGTGAGGGCCGGGCTGCTGGCCGGGCTGGCACTGCGTGTACCCGCCCTGCCACGTCCACCCACTATGCCACCTGCAGCACCACGTCTGGCTGGCTCTCTGTGGGGATGAAGACATCTCCACGCTGGGTCTCTGAGTGTAGCTCATAGCGGAGGGTCCCCCCGTAGGACGACACCTAGCAGCGAGACGGCAGGAGGCGACGCTGGCCATGGGTCACTATGGCCTTGCTCCTCCCTCGCAGCTTCTCCAGCTGACGGGGCCTGGACAGCCTCGCCAGTGCCTTCTCCGCCCCTCCAGCTCCATAGAGCGCCCCACCCCTGTCCCCTCCAGCCCCCAGCCCCACATCCCTGCTCACCCGGTCCCCCAGGTAGGAGGGCGGTGCTTGCCAGTACAGCTCGGGGAAGGAGTCCGCCAGGGCCCGCAGGTCGGCGTGCAGCAGCTCCGCCTCCGCCCGGTGCATGTGGGGCACCACCTGCCGGTTGGCGCTCAACAGAGCCCAACCCTCCATGTCCAGGAACTGTGGGTGCACAGGTAAGTCACTCGTGGGAGGGAGGCAGCCCGGCGGCCCCTCCGGCCCAGGGCCCGGGCTACCTCTCGGCGCGTATGGGCAGAGCTCCTGCAGTTCTCTGTGGCCCCAAAGCAGAAGCAGCGGGTGCAGCCCCTGCGGTTAGCAGCATCCAGGGAGAAGGTCCCAAGGCGGCACTGGTCACACCTCGGGCCCTGCACGTTCTCCTAGGGGTGGGGGCAACGAGGGGTGGTTGGCTGTGTCCCCAGAAGCTGAGCCCTGCCACCCGCTTACCCCCAAAAACTGCCTGGAAGCCCCAGCCACTCAAAGGGCTACGAAGACCTCTCAGCTGAGACCACATGGGACAGGGCAGGCACAGGTGTCCCTCACCTTGCAGTAGCACTGGCCTGTGAGGGGGTCACACACGCCTGGTGCAGTGCCAGCCTCATGGCAGTCACAGGGGTGGCAGCTGGGATAACCGTGGAAGCCTGGGGCACAGGTGTCACAGCGGCGTCCCGCCACGTTGGGTCGGCACCTGCCAACACAGGCAGACATAGGCCAGCTGACCCCCGGGACAGCCAGACCCGTGGCCCCACCTGGACAGTGTCTTCCAAGACCTGGGGCAGGGCGGGCCCGGGCTCGCCCACGGTGCAGGGACCTGCCCCCGGCGCTCACCTGCACTGGCCGCTGTCCAGGTCACAGGCAGGGTCGGTGAGCTCCTGGACACCAGGCCCCGAGCAGTTACACTCCTCACAGCCGACCAGAGGGTGGCAGCCGAAGGTCTGGGGCTGGCACACCAGGCAGTCGGGGGGCACAGTGCGCGGTGGGCAGATACACTGGCCCGTGAGCTCGTCACAGAGGCGGGCACCACAGTCACAGGCTGTGGGGTGGACACTGCTGATTGACCCCTCCACCCACTCAGGCCCCACTGCAGGCCTGGAGGAGGTGGCAGGTAACACAGGGCCTGGCGGGAGCCACCTCAGCCCCAGCCCCAGCCCCAGCCCCAGCCCCAGGGTCTCTGACATGGAGCCAAAGCTGGAGGGTTATCTGTGGGCCCCTGGAACTTTCTAGACAAATCTGCAAGGTGGGCACCTAGCAGCTAGGCTACCAGCTGTCCTGTCAGGCTGTAGGACACTGCTGACCACCAGGCAGTCATGGCACACCCCTCGAGGCAGTCACCCTCGGGCACCATGGTACTCACGTCTGCAGCTGGGAAAGCCCCAGTAGCCGGTGGCACATCGGGAGCAGTCGCGGCCAATGACATGGGCCCGGCAGGGACACTGGCCCCCGAAGGGCTCACACGTGGGGCCTGTGGCACCCACCTCATGGCAGCCACAAGGCAAAGCCCCGTTGTTATAGTAGAGGGACAGTGAGGTAGCGGCATCTTGGCAGAATGGGGATGAGCTGCCGGGGCTACAATGCAGCGGCTGGTAAGGCGAGTCCCTGCCCAGCCGCCCCACCCCGCCCCTGCCCAGCCCAGCCCAGCCCACCTGATGTGGTAACCCTGGGCAGCACAGTGGCTGATGAAGTCATAGGACTTGTCCAGGGGCTCCTCCTGGAGGTAGCTGGAGCTGTAGGCGTCCTCGGGGACGACCAGCACATGATCCTAGGGGACAGCGCCTGGTCAGCTTCCCTGGGCACGGCCAAGGGCCCCATGTGGGGCAGAGCCTGAGGCAGGAACGGGAACAAAGGAAGCGCCAACCACCAGCCAGGGCCAGGGTCTTGGCGAGGACGCTGGGCCACACAGGAAGGAACCGACCACAGCCACAGCTTGGGCAAGCGAGAGGAGGAGGTAGCCTGCTGGTGCCACCTCTCCCCACCGTGCGCGGCCCACCTCCTGCAGGAAGCCCACTCCGCCAGCAGGGCTGGGGTGAAGGGGCAGTGTGGTACCCTGGGGGCCCCCAGGGCAGAGGCTACCCCACTTGGCACCTGGCCCAGGGTGTGGCAGCAGGCAGAAGGGGCTCACCCTGAAACTGCCACTGGTGTGACAGAACAGCCAGTCCCTGAGTGGGGACACCAGCCCTGGGACTTACCAGCCAGAGCCACCGGCCCTCAGGCACACGCACAGTCACCGTGAGCTCACTGTCCGTCACGTCCAGCATGGCCTGGCCCTCACAGAGCACCAGGGTGCGGCAGCCATAGCCGTGTGGGCAGAAGCTGGCATTGGCGTGGCCTGGAGCAGGAAGAGGCAGGCTCAGGGCCCCGGCACCGAGCACACGTCCTCCAGCCCCATCTGGCTCAGGGCACTCCAGAAACACCAAGCGGATGGGACAGAGAGGGCTGCAGGCATCTGACCTTACAGTCCCTGAGGTCACATGTGAGCACCTGGGGTGGGAGTGCAGGTCCCTGGCTTGGCTGAGCATCTGCACCAAACGCTCAGGTCACTGCGCGACAGGGACCCGCACAGCACCCTACCATGGGGTACAGGCTGTGGGAGGCTAATGGCCACAGTAACCCAGAGACACCTAGTCTGGGACCTGGCAGCAGAGCTAGGGTGTGTCAGCCTGTCACCAGGGTGCATGTGATCCGCCCACATCATGGGTGACAGCCCCTTCCAGACACTCACCCTGCCAGACACGGCCCCCATTGATGAGGACCTCGACAGGGAAAGTGGGGTGCGCTGGCTGGTAGCCATGCAGCAGGAAAGCGTAGCGGCCCAGGGCAGGAACCTGAGTGGTGAAGACCACAGTGCCCTGCAGGGGACGGAGAAGCTGGTGAGTGCAGAGCCTGCCCAGCCGCTTCCCACCCCTTCGGGGACCATGGCCCAGCTGGGCCCTCACCTGGGGGTGGCGCAGCAGAGTGGGCTCCATGTCGGGGTCCACAGCAGTGGGGGGCCGAGGCTGGGGCCCAGCTGGGGCTGCGCCTGGCATGAGCTCCTGCGAGTGGCTCAGGGGGAGGCTGGGCGGCAGCGGCAGCACCTGGCAGTCCCTGAGGATGATGGGCTGTGGCGGCTTCGGGAAGCGCGAGGGCAGGCAGGGGGCGCTGGGGGCACAGCGGTGGGGTAAGCCCAAGCACCCACGTGGCACCCACAGCTGCCCCCCACCCTGGCCCTGGCCCTGCCCCTGCCGGCTTCGCTACCTGCCGGACCCAAAGGTGCCGTGGCTGCTCACGCAGCGGACCCGCGGCTCGACAAACTCAGCACTGAACTCCTCCACGGGCACCAGAGTGACGCTGTGCTGCAGGATGGGGACCAGGACCACGTTGGGCCCGGGCAGGAGAGGAGTCGAGGGCAGGGACAGAGGACCACATAGCCCAGACCCCAAGCCTGCCTCTGTGGCATAGGTCACAGCCCCGGACACGGGACCAAGGGACTGCCCCTGAGGCCCGGCTCCCCACCCACCCCAACTCCACTGCCACACCCCCACCCTCTCTTGGGCCCCCTCAGCTTCGAGGCCAGGACCTGTCCGGCTTTGCGCAGACCCCGCGCTGCCTCCCTGCTTGGGCCCCATGCTCTCCTCTCTCCCACGAGTGTGGGAGAGGACGACCCGCGGCCACGCAGCCTCACCAGGAAGAAGTGCGCCTGCTCGGCTGTGAGCCTGACGCTGGCCTCTGAGTCCAGGGAGAAGGTGGCCGTGTGGTGCTGGACATCCAGGACAGGGCCCCGACACAGGGTGCTGGCAGGAAGGGATGGTCAGTGTCTTGGCAGCCCAGGCCGACCCTGTGTGCGCCCCCGGCCGCTCCCGGCCCACCTGTAAGGGCAGCGGTGCAGGGTGATGGCCCCCAGCTGCGGAGCCTGCCGGGGAGTGTGCACGGCCACGCCCACCTCCTGGCGGGCGTCCTCATTGGCATACTCCACCACCAGAGCATAGCGGCCCGGCCGCGGCACGGTCACCTGGAGCTGGACGTCCACCTGCGGGAGGGCAGGGTGACCAGAAGCCCATAGCCTGTCCTCCCTACTTGTCTGCCTGGGGACCACAGAGGAGCGAGGGGAAGGCTGGGTGACACTCCTGACCACAGGTGAGGTCAAGCGTGGTGACAGCCACCCTGACTGGGTGAGGAACGTGCATGCAGGCTCCGTGCCGCCAGCCTGTCCACACCTCTCCCGCCCCCCATGGGCCCTCAGACACGCACGTCACTGCCCAGGCAGGCGGCCAGTGGTGGGTGTGAAGGGCTGAGCTGCTCCGTGGGGCAGGGCCGAGGCAGGCTGTTGTCATGGCCACACAGGGCCTCTGGCCCGGCAGCCGAGGGGAAGCCATCCAGGGGAAGGTGGGCGTAGAGAAGGCAGCTGGAAGGGACAGAGGCGCAGGTCAGCACTGGACCCCCAGCAGCCATCCCTGGGAGGCTGCCTGGGCACGGGCTGGGCGAGGTGGAGAAGGTAGGTCCACGCAGCCCCCCTCCAGCCCCACTGGGTGGCCCCTCACTTCTCCCCAGAGTGACGGGCAGAGGGGTGGTAGGTGCAGGCCTCGGTCACGCGCAGCTGCAGGAGGGCCGCCTCGTAGTAGGCACTGGGCAGCAGAACCACGTAGTCCTGGTGGGTACAGGGAGTGGGCACTGAGGCTCCTGGCTGGGGGCCTTTGCCCAACCCCTACCTTGGCCCCCCACCTCACCAGAAGCACCCCTTCGGCCTCCAAAAGCAGGGCCCAGGTGCCAGGGTTCAGCACGAAGGGCTCCCCAAAACCCCTCTGGGGCACAGTGATGAAGGCAGGCTCGGTGCTGGGTGGGAAGGCCACGGGCTGGCTCTGCTCTGTGCCTAGGGAAGGAGGCTCTGGGTTTGGCACTTGGCCGCCGCAGGCTGCAGCACCCCACAGTGTGGGAGACAGCCTGAGCCCACCGCCCCCAAGTGGTCCCGCAGGAGCCAGTTGGACTGAGAGGGAGCAAGGAGTGCGGAGCAGGGAAGGGTGGGGCCAGCCTCCCACTCACAGTTGGTGCAGGAGGCAAACTTGCTGTCCTCACGCATGGAGACCCGGCCACTCACGCTTGTGGGCCCACGGTTGACATAGCGGAAGACCAGCCGGAAGAGGTCAGGGGAGGTTATATTCAGCCTGGCCACAATCCTGGGCTGCAGTGGACATGGAACAGTGGGGTCACCTCGCTTGGCCACTGCCAGCTCTGGCCCCGCCAAGCACTGCTGCCCGTCTTCCGCAGGAGCGGGCAGGGTGGTGCGGCCCACCTGGATGGGTGCCATGTGTGCGTAGCCCCGCCAGCTGAAGTTCTCGAATTCCAGTGGGTTGAAACCAAAGCGCACGGCGTGGCCCTCGGGTGTGGCTGCTTCCTCCAGCTCCAGCCGCAGGTGGTGCAGGTCGGGCAGGTAGTGGTCCTTCACGGGCCTGGCCACAGCACAGGTGTCAACGGGGCAGGCATTGGCTCCGTAAGGCTGCCCAGATCCCCAGGGACAGCCGGTGGCCCCATGTGGGCCCCGTGGTAAGGGACACAAGGGAGCCTGGGATAAGCTGCCTCCCACTCCCTGGCACCCACTCGCTGCAGGTAGGACCCTGGGTGTTGGGGCGGCATCGGCAGGTGCCTGTCCTTGGGTCGCAGCTCTGGCCTAGTGCTCCGCCGACATCACACCGGCAGCCTGCAGCACAAGGGGTCAGAGGTCAGACACTTTGCAGCCCCTGCCTGCTTTAAGGCTCTGCCCAGCTGGGCTCTGCTCTCCCAGCAGCAGTCCCTCCCCTTACCCACTCTTACAGGGAGCAACAGGACTGAAAGCCAGCTCTCGTCCATCAGGAGGGGCCCTGGGGCTCTCTGGATCCCAGGCTGAGGACAGGGCATGGTCCTCACAGGGATGGCCCAGTGGTGTCCACCAGAGATATGGCACAGACTGTGGGATGGAGCTGAGGGCCAAGCCCTGGCAGCGCTCTGGCTTCCAGACCAATCCCTGGGCCTTACTGTATTCTGGCCCCCTGGCGTCCCTAACCCATCTGTCCCTCCTGGGGTCTCAGTGTCCCTGACATGGCCTAAGAGACAGCAGGGACGTGGTCTGGGGGTCAGAGAACGGGCACTTACTGTGGCAGCCTAAGTAATCAGCCTGATCCAGCCCGAAGAAGCCGTCCTTGCATGCTGCACAGCTCAGGCCACACACATGGGGCTTGCAGAAGCACTGGCCACTGCCCTGGGGCCATGACAGAAAGTGGGACCAGGCAGGGGCCTCAACCCACCCACCCGACAGCCAGAACCTCAGACTGCAGACTCACTGGCTGGCACTCGGAAACTCCGCCCAGCGTGCCCCTGGAGTCACAGCTGCAGCCTGGGGAGAGCAGAGCAGGCGTGAGAGTGGCTGGGGACAGGAGGCCCCGGATCTGGACTTCCCCTGCACACCGGTATCCCCACTCCCTCCAGGCAGACTCACGCGTGCAGCCCTCGGGGTTGCTGGGGCTGAGCCCCCAGAAGCCAGGTTTGCAGCGGTCGCAGCTCGGCCCCTCCACGTGAGCCCGGCACACACAGGGACCCTGTGCCTTGGGAGGATGACGGCAGTTCCAGTGGGCCCCTGCCCTCCCCCACATGCCCTGCACCCTGGAGCCCTGACAAAGGACTGACCCTGCCCTGTGTCCAGCAGTCACCTGGAACCAGGGCAAAGGACCAGCAGGAAGAGCAGACGGGCCCGAGGTTGCCATGGCAGCTGAGCTGCAGGCAGGAAGCCAGGGCCTCTCCAGGCTGGGACTTTTGTTCAAGCCCAGGTGTCCCACCCATCCCCACACCATGGGCAAACCTGGGCTCACCTCGGGGAGGGTGGGATTGGCTGAGGCCAGGCCAGCAGGGTGACAGGAGCCAGCTACGGAGGGATAAATAAGCTGGTCACCTCCTGGTGACTAAGCCCCAAGGCCAGCAGCTTCCCAGGCCTGACCAAAGCCCACAGCCCCACAGGAGCCTTTGCACACAACTCCTGTGGTGACAATCAGACGGGGAGAGACTTGGGCCCTCCCACTACACAGCGCACACACACAGCACATGGACACATGCAAACACCGGCCCACACGTCATGGACACAAATGCACACTGAAGCCGCATGAGCACAGCACGGGCACAATGAGCACTCCCATGGCATGCACACAGCCTCCTACAACCCTGGGACGCACACGCATGCACGCACGCAACACCCGGAACCTGGCTCTGCCTGCCGCCCACTCACCTTGGCAGGAAGGGAAGTTGTAGGCACCAGGCACACATGTGTCACACCGCAGCCCCGTCACACGCGGCCGGCAGCTGCACTGTCCCGTTTGGGGGTCACAGGTCGAGTGCAAGGAGCCATCCGTGGAGCAGTGGCAGGCTGTGGGTGAGGGATGGGTGTGAGCACGAGCAGGGGGGGACACGTGCCGTCCCCCATCCTCCTCCCAGACACTCACGGGCACAGGCGGGGAAGCTGTGGAAGCCAGGGCTGCACTCCTGGCAGGCGGCACCCTTATAGCCGGGTCGGCAGAGGCATGAACCGCCCGCCCCGCAGAACTGCTCCAGGGCTCCCCGGGGGTCACAGGTGCAGGCTGTAGGGGCACAGTGGGGTCAGGTCTAGGCCCATGCAGGTGGCCTGGTGCCTTCCCGCCTCAGCTGTCACCTCACCCTGGCAGTTGGGGTAACCATGGTAGCCAGGGCGGCAGCGGTCACAGTAGGGGCCATCAAACCCGGGCTGGCACGGGCAGTGGCCAGCTTCATCACAGCCTTCAGGCAGGGTCCCCACAGGACTGCATCCACACACTGCGGGCAGATGTGTCACAGGGATTCCGGGCCCAGACAAGCTACGCCCCAGGGGTTCCCCCGCCCGTGCCCACTTGGGGAGACACCACTCACGCTGGCACAGAGGGAAATGGAAGTAGCCGGGGGCACAGCGGTCGCAGGCAGCCCCCTCAAAGCCTGTGCGACACCTGCACTGGCCAGAGTCGGGGTCGCAGAGGCCATCGGCCACCCCAGGACTGGCGCACTGGCATGCTGTAGGGAAAGGAAGCTGCTCAGAGCAGGCCAGGGCCACTCGCAGGCAGGGGGCAGGGAGCAGGGCTGCACTCACGCCGGCAGCTCGGCCCGTAGAACCCGGGGGCACAGAGCTCGCAGTGGGCGCCCTGGAAGTTGGGTTTGCACACGCAGTGGCCAGCCCTCGGGTCCTTGCGGCAGGAGTTGCCCTGGGTCCCACTGGCGCTGCAGTCGCAATCTGGGCAAGAGGGGAAGGGGAAGGGAGGCTCAGAGCCTGCAGACGGCAGCCTTCTCCACCGCCTGGGGTCCTTCTCACCACAGGAAGGAAGACCCCCAGAAGGGAAGAGGCGCGCTGGGAAAACCACCAAGCAGCGGAATCAGCACAAGCCTAAACGCAGAACTCGGTGTCCATAATGCAAATCCAAGTTTACAACAGCCAGGAACACAGGAAAACCATAAAAACAGAATCATAACAAGCAAAGCAGAAACTTTTCGTTTCTTTATAAACAATGCTGAGCGTCGGGAAGAAGGAAGAAAAGGCATGTTAACTATCGTAACTGCGCAGGAAGGCAGGGTCGTGATGTCATTCAGCATTTGTTACTGAGAGAAGCAACAGCGCGATACCCAGTCCAGAGCCAGAACTTGCAAACCCAAGAGCAGAGCGGGCGTCCCAACAGCAGCAGCAGTGACACAGAGGACAGCACCGGAACACGTGCTGCCACCCACGGGGCAAAAGCCAGGAATGAAAATCTTTAAGTAGAAAAGTAGACAACAGCAGTAATCCCAGCACTCTGGAGGCTGAGGCAGGAGTTCGAGACCAGCCTGGGCTACAAAGTGAGCTCAAGGCCAGCCTGAACTGCATCGCGAGACCTTGTCTCAAAAAGACAACAACAACAACAACAACAAAAAAGATACAAGGGCAGGCACAACCCAATGTGAGTGCGGCCAGGATGACTGGTAGCTCGGGCAGTGTCTCCTGGCCTAAGATAAAAACCCAAGGTTTGGGGATTGGCACAGGAAACCCAGAGGAAGGGACTCTAGCACTACCACCACATTCACAGTGACTTGTCCCTGTGCCTGGTGCTACTTGGACCCCACCTGTTCCTAACCTCCTGGGTGAGCTACACTCTGGAAACATCAGCAGATTTACAAAGCCTGATTCAATCAGATCAACAGAGAAGAGAGAAAAAAAATAATACACAATAACAGGGATGAAAGGAAATTTAAAAGCTGTAATAGAACGCCATGTATAGCTTCTAATAAACATTTAAACACCCAAATGAAACAAGCAGTTTGCCAACAAAAATACAAATAATCAAAGAGGTGAGATGGGACGATGTAGGAAACGTTTAGCTACAGTAACCATAGAAGGTAACACCTTAACCTAAATCTGTGCTGAGTAGCAGGCATCGGGACAAGCTGGTTTCAGAAGTTTCATGGAATTGAAAGTTGTTTTGGTCATGCTGGAGCAATGGCATCTTGCTGCGCTGTCCCAAGCTCCCAGGCTTACTCTGCCTCCCCCTGCGGAACAGCCGAGACGCTGGCCTGCATTGCTGCGCTAGGCAGGGTTTTTTTTTTTCTTCCTGCAAATGCATTTTATTCAAAGAAAGAAAGAAAGAAAGAAAGAAAGAAAGAAAGAAAGAAAGAAAGAAAGAGAAAGAAAGAAAGAAAGAAAGAAAGAAAGAAAGAAAGAAAGAAAGAAAGAAAGAAAAGGAAAGGGGAAAGGGGAAAGGGGAAAGGGGAAAGGGGAAAGGAAAGGGGAGGACAACAACCACAGTAACACTTTAAAGCACATCAGTGGGGTAACAATAATACAAACATTCCGGCTCTGACTTTCAATTCAGACTATTCTTGTGATGTTTTAAAGGGACCTGTAGTACAGAAACACAAGGCTTATTTCCCAAGAACACAAACAAAAACACAACACCGCCAAGCTGGACTCACTTGTGAATGCAGACCCAAGAAAAGACATTTATGTCCTGCGCTGGGCTCACTCAGGCTCGCTCGTGTGAGGAAAGGCGTTAATGTAACTCCCTAAAGGACATTAAAATGGGGTACTTGACCACCAGGGACAACTAGGGGGCTGGAGGGGGAGGAACCTTCAATGTTTCCATCGGGTCAGTAACCAACAGCCCAAGGGCTCTGCCACCTGCTTGGGCAAATGAAGTTTCTTTGGGAGGCAGCTGGCCCCCTCCTTCCCAGGCATCTGCGGGGGCAGAGCTGACAGCTATCAGAGACTGCGTGGCCCCAGTCATGGCCATTCACTCACCTCCGGCCCCCTGGCAAAGTCCACTGCTCCTTGGTTTACACTGTTGATGACGCCAACAAAAGAAAGAAAAACACCCCAGAACCAGCACTGGTTCCAAATGCACCAAAGTCAGAGAAACCAAGAACAGCGCTAGCGGAATCACCTAAAAATGTGAGAATCTGGCCTGAAAACAAGACCCTAAAAACACACAGGAAACGTCAGGCTGGGGGAGGACCCCACAGGACGTGTAGAAAGGGCCGACACAGGACAAAGGGAAGAGCCTGGCCCAACACACAAGAAAGAGCCAGATGCTAATGGGGGCACCATGGGGCAGTCCGCACCAGGGTCCATCTGACAGGCAAAGGCAGCTGGGCCTGACAGGCTGGCCAGGAACCTGGACCCCGGAAAACAGCAGGCACGACCAACTTTCAGCCGAAAGACACTAAGAAGGGGAGAGCCAGTCTCTGCACAGGGCGGAGGATGCTCTGCCAGCCAAGCTGACGGGAACAAGACTGCACCACAGCCCACGCTGCTGCATGCTGAACGAGCTGGCTCTCAGCAAGCAGCTGGGCACTCGGCGGCCAAGACCGGCACGACACGCACATCCGGAGACCCAGCACAGCCTACGGGACCTGCCGCTGCTCATCCCAGCATTGCTGAAGGGGGAGGAGAAGGCAGCTGGGTGTCATGGCGCACACCTGTCACCCCAGCCCTTGAAGGCTGAGGCAGGCCAGCCTGGGCCATGTAGTGACTTCAAGGCCTGCCTGAACTACACAGTGAGACCCTGTCTCAAAGGATGAAAGAATGAAAGAAAGAGAGGGAGGGGGTGAGGTAGGGAGGGAGAGGGGAGGGGAGGGGAGGAAAGAATGACTGAAAAGAAGACAACCTGAATTTCCAGCAGTCGGGGGGATAGCTGAGGAAGGTCCTGCCTGCCTGCACGAGGATGTGAGAGGCCAAGGCAGCAGACACCTCACCCAGTCACGTGCAGGGGTGGCATGGCCACAGGGCACACGTGGACAGTTCTGGGTGGGGTCACCTGCAAGTTGCTGAGCTAACTTCTGCTCCGACTCCATGCTGACCTATCTTTTTAAGGTTTTCTGTGCAACTATGCATCATTTGCATAAAAATCGAAGCCCCCAAAAGTCACTACAATGGCAAACTGCCCTCACCACAGGGCTTGGGGCGATGACACTTACACACGATCTGCCCGGCTGGCAGCACCTGCTCCCTGGAGTCGTTGTGGGTGGATGGCAGGGCTGCAGAGAGAGCACCCATCCGCTGGGTCAGCTCGGCCACACTCTGGGCCCAGCGTGAGTGCCCCCTCCACAGGCCTCCCCCGCCCCAGCTGAGCCTTACGGGAGCATTGTGGGAAGCCCTCAAAGCCCTTGGCACACGCGTCACATCGCTCCCCAGTGAAGTTGGGCCGGCAGTAGCAGTGGCCCGTCAGGTCCTCACACGTCCCGTCGGTGAAGGCCGACTCGCAGTTGCAGCCTGTCAGGGTGGGGTCCGCCATCTGTGAGACCCCAGGCCCGGCACGAGCAGGCCCCGCAGAGCTGGCTCTAGGGTGCAGCAGCCTCTGCCTCCCTTGAGGGCTGCTGCCCACCCTGGGCCCTGGGAAGCTCAGGCTGCCCCTTCCCAGTGCAGGGCCCCCACCCAACCCGGGCCAGGCCCACTCACGGAGGCAGGCATGGGGTGAGTCGAGAGGCTGGTCCGGGGAGCGGTAGAAGCCCGGCAGGCAGCGCTCACAGTTGATGCCGGTGGTGTGGTGCTGTGAAGGCGGAGGCGGAGGTGGAGACTGAGTCCAGGCCCACCTGCCACCCCATGCCAGCCTCTGTGCCGCCCCTCCCTCCAGCAGCCCACCTGGCAGTCAATGCAAACTCCCCCACCCTGGTACACATTGTCCTGGTTCTGGCTGGCATTGCGCCGGTCCACCTCGGGGTCGTAGTAACAGTCGTGGGCGTGGCCATGGCAGTTACAGGCTAAAGTGGGGAGGACACAGGGTCAGCATGTCCTCTGAGATACATCCCATGACCATGGGGCCCACAGCAGGGTACGTGAGTGGGCACAGGGGACTCACACTGGCACTCGTTGGCACTGTCGGTGGTGGCTGGCTTCCATGGCTGCTGGTTGAAGCCAGGGCAGCAGTGGTCACAGGAGCCCCCGCAGGTGTTGTGCTGGCAAGCACACTGCAGCCTGTGGGTGACATAGACACCGAGGTGCTCAGACACCCCTGGAGACACAGCGCTGGCCCTGGCGGACAGGTCCTGGGCCCCCACTCTGGAGGGGCTATGGTCTCCCTTGGCTACTGTGGGCCTGCCATGCGGACAAGGATCGCTGTCTTCAGTTTCCTCAGCTGTCCTTGCCTGGACTCACTGCTGCCTACCCCATGGTTCCGCAGAGCTGCCCTGGTCCTAGGGAACAGGAAGGGGCGTGCCGGGACGCTCAGTGGCCTGCAGCCTCAGCCCTTCCCACCATGAGCAAGACTCAAGCCCGGGCTCCTGCAGCCAGGTCCTGGGGAAGGGACACAGCTGTTCCCCGAAGCCCAGATCTCAGATCTGGCAGGCAGTCCAGACACCCCATGTGCAACGCAGCTCCCAGAGCAAGTGACCAAAAACCACTTCCTCTCCCAGCATGGAGTGGACACCGGGTCTGCGGGCTGGCCTCCTCCCTGCTGCTCCAGTAGGCCGGGGGACAGCTGGTCAGCACTGGGGACGGACGGTGGAGCCATCTACTACCACTTGGGACACTCACATCATAGTGCTGAACCCAGGCCTCAGGCTGCTCTGCTTTGGGCAGAGACGAAGGGAGCTCTGGGCTCCCGGCTGCTGAACCGTGCATTTCCTGAGCAGGACCGTGACAGCCAACCTGCATCCCAAATTGCCCGACTCCAGCCCTGTCACCCACAGCATCCTTCAGGCCGAAGCCAGGAACATCTGGAAAGGCCATTTCCTCAGAAGAGGAACTAGGAAGCGCACTGAAACCGGCCGAGGTGATCAACAAGCAGATCGTCTGTCCTGACCCCAACCCTGAGCTGGGAACCCGAGGGCTCATAGCTGGTTCACTTCTCAATTATCTACACAGCCTGGGGCCCCTAAACTACCACAAGGAATTGAGTTAAGTGAAGCTAGGATAGCAATTCCCAGGTATAAACTCCCTGAAGCTACCCTGGAAGGCTTCTCCCCCCAGCCTGGGCAGCAGGGAACGTGCAGAAAAGGCTCTGCTAAGGACCACCTGGCAGAGACGTCACGGGAGGGCCAGTGGACACTCAGTGGCGCACTCTGGCAGGAGCTGCGAAGGCGTGTTTAAACCAACCATGAACAGAGCAGCCCAAAACACAAGGGCGGACACACTGCTACCGAAAGGCAGGTGTGCGGGCCCAGGGTGCAGCTCAGTGGCAGAGCACTGCTCCGTCCTGCTTGAGGCCCTGGGTTCTGTCCCCAGCAGCACCAAAAGCAAGCTGGAAAGGCGGGAGGAAAGGAGGAAGAAGAGGGATCGGATGTGAAACAGAACCAGCTGGAATTTCCAGAAGCGGAACTAGTGATTATGGGAATGAAAGACCCGATGGATGGGCTGAGCTGAAGAGCAGGACAGACACTTCTGCAGCAAAGCGTGCAGGAAGTGTCCAGAAGGCAGTTGCGACGTCAGGGCTCTGCAGCAGAGAACCGTGAGGCAGCCCTGCATCGCCAAGTCAGAGGGAAAGCCAGAGGCAGGAAGGTCATGGTCTCAATTAACGAACACAGACATGCAGGGTCGGAGGGCAACATGTCAAGTCACAGGGAACACGTCTCACCCTCAGCACCTCTGTGCAGGACATAGAGGACAAAGAGCTCCAGAAACCCACCCAGAAGAGGAGGACACACAGAGATAAACTGAAACAACAACAGACTCCCCCAGGCACAGCGAGAGGCTGAGAGGCCAGGAGAGGAGGCCTCCGACCCATCAGGAGAGGCATTGGCCATCAGGAACCTCGGTCAGCTATGCCGACACCTACAGTGACTCGCAGTGAAGGCACAGCCACTGCAAACTGCACCTGAGATGCCCACAGCGAATGCCCAGGTCAGGACACACTGGGCGAACAGAGAATGGAGAGGACAGGGTGACTAGCAGGCACCAGAGAGGGAATGACGTGCTGCCCCTGAGCAGGAACAATGCACAGCCAGGGCCGCCAGGCTTGCCCAGGTGTAGCTCTGTCAGGCAGGCCTGAGGAAAAGCAGGGGCTGCCACCATGATAAGAGGAAACAGAGAGAAATGTAAGGGTGCCACCGACAGGGACCAAACAGGTGACCTCCGACTGGAGGAGCAGAGAAGGCAAGCAGCATAACAGGGTCACTGAGGCCGGAGCAAAGGCGCACGAGGTCAGAGGCACAGCGAGTGGTGGAGCGACAGTGGCCAATGCACTGGAGGCGCGGTGCAGGGGGCCGGCCTGGCATGGTGGCACACGCCTGTAATTAGCATTCGGGACACTGAGGCAGAAAGATCACTGGGAGTTCAAGGTCAGTCTGAACCACATAGCGAGACTATCTCCAAACAAAAATAGAAGAGCCAGCTGGATGCACGGAGCCATTCACCCTGGAGCAGCGGCAGAGGGAACACTGGTCAGTTTGGGGACCCAAGGACAGAGTGGAAGCCATAGTGACCAACTTCTGTTGAGGTCTGCGTTTCTGGGAGAGGCCTGGCTTGCACAGCCCCTTAGGCCCTGCAGGATGGGCTGGGCACAGTGCTTGGTGAGTCAAGGTCTGAGTCAAGATAATAAGGTCTCTCCTGACAGGTGAGGGCAGGCCCAGCCCTAGGGCCCAGAATCCTCAGCTCCTCTGTGGCCAGCTCGGCTGTCTGCTGGCTCCACTCCCAGCCATCTGGAGCTGCATTCCCAATGGGCACCTAATTTTCCAGGGCAACTGAGTGGTGCCTGCAGTGGCACTAACTATGACCTGCTCCCAGGAAGTGTCCCCAGGGCCCAGGCTCCAGGGCAGGAGCAGCCTGCCAGGTCCTCTGGCTTGGGTGACTGTGTTGCCCCCTTCACGGCCACTGGCCACACCTGAGAGGCTCAGCTGTGGCTACGGAACAGGGCTGAGCTTCTGTCCCACCCGGGCCTCCCCTGTGCACGGGTGTGTGTGTGTGCAGAGCTGTAGGAGCTCAGCAGGGACCACAGTAGGACTCACATCCAAGGGCCTCTGAGGGCAAAAAGCAGGGCCCAAAGGGCTTCGAGGTGGCACTGGCAGCAGGGTGAGCCTGCCTGAGCCCTGCTGGGCTGTGACAGCCCCTCACAGGAGCCTCACCCGACCCTGTCCCTTCTGCGTCACCCTCCTGTCAGTCATCCTCCCACGCCCGTGCTCACTGTACACTGGCAACTCCCCAGAACAGGTATCCTGGGGCCAGGGCTGGGCCTCACGTCCTTAGCTTCTGGCAGAAGGAATGAAGGAAGAGAAAACCTGATGCCCTAGAGCTGCCCCGGGCAGAATGAGGACCAAAGATGAGTCCAGTGCGCTAGCCCAGGGCCAGGCTCCAGCCAGCCATTTAGAAGGGTGTTGCCTCGGCACCAGCGCCACCGGGGATCTGGCCTCAGGTACAGGCGCCGGGCAGCAGCAAGGCCCCCGCCGCCAGGCTCTGAGTGGGTCCCAGGAACACATCTGCTGCTGTGGCGGAGCCAGGACAGAGCCCTGCACGGTGCCCAGGGGGTTGGAGCCCTTGGCTGGATGATCACAGGGTGCATCCAAAGGGGCACTGCCTCCCCCATCCTGGACTTGATGCCTGTCCTTGGCTGTGTCTGTGTCTGTGTGCGGGGGAGCTGGGGAACACATCCCCAAATCACCTGAGGGCTGCCTGGGCAAGCGATGGGCAACTGTTCATCTTGGGGGACACATGTGTGCAGCATGGGGGTTTAGGGTTTTCTGAGGCAGGGTTTCGCTATGTTCAGGCAGGCCTTGAACCCAGCCTGGCCTTGAACTCATGGCAAGCCTCCTGCCTCAGCCTCAGCCTCCAGAGTGCTGGGTGTGATGGTCCCCTCCCTGACTCCCCTCTGCGAGCCCTGGGGCAGAAGAACACCACCACCACCGGCTATGGAACAAACCCCCACCCACCCAAGACAAGGCAACCTGGGAAGGTTCCCAGGGCGCGGTCCCCCACATCACTGCACAGGCCACAGGGGCAGCCAGTACAGGTCCCCCCACCCCAGCCAGGGAGTCAGTGCCAGGAGGTCTCCCAGCCTGGGTCGCAAGTGGCAGAGAGCCAGGCCTCACCTGAAAGGGTCCAAGGGGTCCTTGGCGTCACACACATCCGCATGGCCGTGGCAGACACAGCGGCCACCGATGCTGATGTCCTTGATGCTGTAGTAGTACTGCAAGCCGGAGCCATGAGCCCCACTGCCAGCCCCGCCCCACCCCCGGCCTTATCCCCACCACCGCCCACCCCGAAGCTCACCCGGCGGGTGACGGTGGAGTCCCGCAGCGCCTTGCCCATGAGGTGGCCCAGCAGCGTGTTGGTGCGCAGGAAGCGCAGCCGCACGTTGGTGGCTTTGGTGAAATCACGCAGCCTCGGGGAGTAGGAGAAGTTCATGGCTCCCGGACGTCCATTCACCAAGGACACCACGATCTGCAGGTGGTGGGCAGGCAGCAGGCAAGGCTGGGTATGGCCGCCTGCAGCCAGCCACTGCCCAATGTGCCGCTCCAGCCCACCCTGGGGCCCACCTCGCCATTCTCCAGGGGCACAATTCGCGAGTACTCAGTGGTACAAATGACGTCGTCATCCTGTGTGATTTGCTCCAGCGTCTGAGGCCCAAACCGCTCCAGGCAATCCCTCTTGGAGGCTGCGGAAATAAACTGGAAGATGAAGGGGCCACAGACACCCCACAGACCCCGGGCAGCCCTTAACCTCGCCCAAATGGAGGTGCTGTCTCCTGGATGGGCTGCCCCACTGGCACAGCACTGGCCCACAGGACCTGCTGGCTGAGGAGCAGCATTCAGTGGATGGTAGCAGCCTGGTCCCCGGCCTTGCCCAGGGAGCCTGCACTGGCACAAGCGGTACTAGCCCACCCGGGTGCCACCACTCCCCACAGCACACCAGAGAGCAGGTGTCCCTCCCAGATGACCACCCTCACCCCTTCCCAGGGACAATCCCAGCTGCCCTCCCCCCGTCTCGGGAGCACGAGACGAGGCCCATCCCATAGGAGCGACCCTATCCTGCCAACATGGCCAATCCCAGTGGCCCATGGCCAGGGCCAGGCACTGACTGCGGCGCTCTCCCCTGACAGGCAACTAAGCTGGCAGGAAGCAAGCCCAGAGCTGCCAGGGCCACTCTGTCACTAGGGAAGGCACCCAACCATGCTGCCCGTCCAGAGGAGCCAAGAGATGGTTCAGTGCTTCCAGGCGCCACTGACATCTGTGCCTGGAGGGCTGGGGCGAGAGCCAACACTGTCCCACCTGCCTTCGGGGGGCTGCCACTGACAGTCCTACCCACGGAGACAGGCCTGAGTGTGAGGCTCGAAAGCGTGGCAATAGCAGTCATGTCGCAGGGCCAGATTCCAGGACACTCACAGGCAAAGAACTGCCACGGCTGGTAGGTGTGGCCGAAATCTGTGGAGCGCTCCAGCACCCAAAGGTCCGGCCGAGGGGAGTTGGCAAACTTGATGAGCACGTAGGCCACATGGAAGACCTGTGAGGGAGGCGGCAAGGACTCAGGGTGCTGGAACCCTTGCACACTGCTGGGGCCAGTGCCCACCAGGCGTGAGGCACAGCAGCGGGTGCAGTGGCCCCTTCCATGCACTGCAGCTGAGCAGCTGAGGAGCCCTGGGGAGGGGCAGCTGGACATACAGAGCGGTGCCTACACTGGAGACAGTGGAGGACAACAGTACTCCTGGTCCTGAGGTGACCTCCAGATCCCCAGCCTCCTCCCCAAAGAGCTCAGGGCCACCCTGGTCCCTTAGGCTCTGTGGCTGCAGAGGAGACCCGGTGGGGGATGGGCACAGCCCACAGGGGAAGCAGCCTATCCCAGGCAGCGCCCATGGCAGACACAGAAGCACAGCACGAGGTCCCTGAAGCCCTGATGTCCATCCAGGACAGACGACCACACCCCAAACACCCCAGCTCCTAGCACACTGGGCAGGTGAATGCTCTTCCTGCCACAGACCCTGTCCCAGCCTCACCCTGGTCACCTGCTCCAGGATCCAGGTGCACAGCAGTACAGAGCAAGTTGGGGCCCAGCTTTGCCATTAGGGGGCCCCTTGGGGGATGCCGACCGGAAAATCAGCCCTCCCGAAACTCGGTTCAGCGGAGCGGAGCAGGGGCACCGAACCAGCCAGGAGTTGGGACTGCAGCTTAGCTGTGGCGTGAACAGTCAAGGGCTGGCCCCGGCCCAGAGCAGGGGACACTGTTCCCTCTAAAGTACCCGAAGCCCAAACCCTCTGCCCAGGGAGCCTCAGCCTGCCTTCTGCTGACGTTGGCTCAACCTTGACTGCAGGGAGCCCACAGATTTCTTTCTCATTTTCCTGGTCAAAGGACAGCAACATGGGGACATCATCACACCCCTGCCCTGAGGGCTTGGCAGGGCCCCTGCTGAGGCCCCTCAGCCCCCCTGGCCCAGCCTCACAGAGCAGACCCTTTGGCCGCCTCCTCAGGGAAGCACTCCCTGACTAGAGCCTACCAACCAGCCCCCAGGACAGATAGCCCCTCCCAGCCCTGTCCCCTCCTCTGCCTGAGACTCCCCAGCCCTGTCTTCACCCCCACAGTCTGGAGTCTACCGATTCAGTGACCCACTATGGGCTCCCTGCCTCAGGTCCCCCATGCCAAGAACCCCCAGGGAGGCAGTAGACGAGGGGCAGCCCATTTGTCCCATGGAGAGGCGGCTTCCCAGTGGAGGCCAGGCCAGGCTCACTGCAGGACTGAGCTCCCGGCTTGGGGTCCCACCTGCTGCATTGTGGGTACCACAAGGTGGCCCCAGCCCCCATACAAAGGACTAGGAACTGCGGTTTCCACCCCAGGCTGCAGCAGAAGGACGGGGGACAGTGCTGCTGTCCAGAAAGGCTGTGTCTGCTCGGTGCTGTTACAGCACCATGGAGTCGCAGCCACCTAGGCAGGCCCTGGCCTGACCAGCGCAGGGGACACATGACTCTTGGCAACCGCTGCTCCAGAGGAGGACTTTGTGCCCCAGGAGGTGCCAGCTGGCGATGCTGTCGGCCAGGCCAGCCCCATAGCCCAGGGCAGCTGGCGTCCGACACAAGGCCGATAGGGTCCCCTGCCTCGGCCCAGGACACCCCGGTGGGATCGTGGACTCTGTGCAGCTCCAGGTACAGGAGGCACAGATGCAGGGCAAGACCCAGGACCCAGGACAGGTCCTGGGTGCTGCTGCTGCTGCTGCTGCTGCTGCTGAGGAAAGGCCGGGTGTGGCAGAGAAGCGGGCCGAGCCAAGCTCGGCCTCCCAGGCGGGGATACAAGCCTATTCAGCAGCTGCCAGGCTCTGAGGTCATCTTCCCATCCCCGCCCAGCAGGGGAGAGGCTCAGTCCCTGGATGGATCCCACTCTCAGGCCCAGGGCACACTGTGCACACTGCTGGGGTTCGGGAGCTGGGATGGCAGGACAAGACAGGGTCTGCATGAGAGGGGTCAGGAACGTGGGGACACTCAGACTTGTCAGACATGGACCCTGGCTGCTCTGGCAGCTCAGCCCCCCCCCCCAGAGGGCTCTGAGGAGATGACACGGTCCAGCTGAGCCCCTGGGACCCACCCCCGCCTTTCCCTGAGCAGGAGCCCCAGACTACACCCGGGCTGGTCACTTTGCCCTTCGCTGGCCGGCTGGGCCCGCATTTTTCCCAGCTGAGAGCACTTTCACAAATACTGACTCTGAGATGCTGATGGGCAGGATATGGGGGGACAGAAACCTCCCCCGTGGAGGACACACGAAGAGACTGGGACCTTCCGCTTACTGTCCACTGGAGCCTCTGTCTGTCAGACAAGGCCCTGGACAGCTGGACTGGAAGGCCTGACAGCTACACAGACGCTGAAGGGTGGGGAGGGCTGTGCCTAGGCACCCGCTCTGTCCCCACCTGGTCCCCGCTCTCAGGGCCAACTTCGTGCGCCCCTGTTGTGACTGGGAATGGACAGACCCTGGCCTCCTGGACAGAGCCCTCCCCCTCCCCCGTTCCACTCAGCTGCCAGCTGCGGCTGACCTTTCCGCTGCTGCATACTTCTGTGTAGAAAGGGAAAAAAACATCTTTTAAAGTAAAAGGCAAACAAAAGCCACTGGTTATTTTTAAAAATCTGGCTATTTTGGGGCAGGCATGTCTCCAGGCCAGTGGCCGCTGTGCCCCCTGCCCCCGCCCAGCCTGACCTCAGAGGGCCAGGGCTCCTGAGGGAGGGAGGGGTTCTGCTCCTGCAGTCCCTGCCCCATGGGGGTCTGCGGGAGTCCCGGGCACAGAGGCCAGAGCCAGGGCAGGAGTGCGGCTGGGGCAGTGGCCAAGGGGGCCTGGGGGAGCCACCTCCACTCCTGGGCAGAGCAGTGGGGAGCGAGGGCCAGAGGAAGGGGTGCTCACAGTTGTGCAAAGGTTCAGAGCCCCTGGGGAGGTAACTCCTGGCCCTGTGGTGGATGAGAGGTCAGCAGCACCTGCCAGGAACCCCACAGACAACCCCCAGAGCCATACCACACACTCCGGTGTTGGGAAGCCCAAGGCGAGGGGTAAGCAGGTGCCAGGCCAGGTCTGGAAATCACATGCATGCAGGGGACCCTGGGGACATGGGGGCCAGGGGGTGAACCTGACAGCCAGCGGCCTCCAGAGCTCAGATACTTCCTCACAAAGGGGTAGACTAAGGCTGGAACCACTGGGGAAGGGAGCAGGGCTCCATTCTGTGCCCAGTGGCTGGTTCTGGCCTGGGCCTTCTGGGGGCTGGGGAGACCATGGTGGCAGACCAAGTGCCAGCCTCAGTGCACATTCTGGGGGTGAAGGGGCCCAGCCCCATCCCCCAGTGATGTGACTCAGCAAACAGTCTATGACTCAGCCTGGCTGAGGAACAAAGCCTTGTGCCAGTTCTAGGAAGCAGGCTGGGGTCCCAAGCAGGGCCAGGAGAAGGCGGGAAGCCCCTCCTTGTCCCAGGCCCTTAGATCCAGCTCCAGGGCATCTGAATTCTCGACTGCACCTCCACCCTCTCCAGATGTCCATCCAGCCGGGGAGACCCTGGGCTCACCTGCTCCCTCCCACCCCTTTCCGCCCCCTTCAGCAGAGACCCCACGTGGAAAAATGATAACATGCAGGGAACGGCAGGGAGGCCAGGCCAGGTGGGGTGTCCACTCGGGCCCCCGACTTGGTAAATAAATAAGCATAGCCCTCTCCACAACCCATCTGGGAGCTGGCAAACAGGCCCCATACGGACCCCATCCCAAGCAAAAGGGCAGTGGAAAAGCTGAGGGACCACCCAGCGAGCTTACCACCAAGGAGGGACAACAAACTCATGGATCCACCGAGTGCAGATGGGGACCCATGAGCCCAGACTCTGACCCAACTCTGGGCGATGCCCAGGCCACAGGTATCCACAGTAAGGTGGGGAGATGGCAGGGATTGCACCTCAAATGCTGGAGGAAGCATGTGGAGGTGGTCCCTGCACCACGACAGAGCTGGACCCAGAGTGGACTCAGTGATCCCAGTCACCCCAGCCAAACCCAGTTCCCTCCCCTCCTCTCCACAACCAGCCTGATCAGGCCAGATGGTCAGCTGAGGGCCTCAGGAAGTGGAGTTTATCTCAAGGGGACCCCGCGGCGGAAATCCAAACAGTTTAGTCTGTCCTGAAAGGTGCAGCGGGAGGCTGTGAGGGGGCTGTTTGATAACACAGAACACAGCAAGCCTCTGGGGCTGCCAGGGCTTGGCGTCCGGGCAGGGTGACAAGGTGTCTTTGGGTGCAGAGTGAGTGAGGTGACCAGCGTGCAAGGACAGCTGCATTTGGTGACCAAGGGAAAGGTGGCAGCAGCAGGAGACACAGGCTGGGAAAGAAGGGCCCTCAGCCCCAGGCACTGGCAGCCCCTTGGGCTAACTCTTCCTCTGGCAACAGGACAGCCAGAGGGGGGGACAGGCAGTGAGAGCAGACTGCCATCTCCCCTGGGTCAGAAGCTGCCCAGCGATGCCACCAGGACACCCTGCTCCATCCCCCCAGGAAGTCCAGCAGGCAGGGATGGGCCTGGCTCCGCTCTGCACCTGTCCTGGCCACGGCTGTAACCGAAGCCCGGCCATGGCTGCTTCACTTCCCTGGACAGCCGCCACTGACCATCTCTGGGCACTGGCCACATGGCTGAGTGCCCAGCCGGGCCCAGGAAGTCATGCCATCAGCCTCAGACACAGCAGCCAGGCTCTGGAGGCCTCCCAGGGAGACCCACGCTAGCCAGCTGGGGTAGGCAGGCCAGCACAGGCCTGCAGGGCCAGCAGCCAGTGTCCCACTAAGTCCCCGGGCTGCTCCTGGAGGAGGAGACTGAGACCACTTTCATACAGCCAGCCTGGCAGCCCCTTTAGCTGCCAGCACCATCCCACTTACAAACCTCGGCCTCAGCTGCCCCCAGAGGCTCGGGGAGGACTCCCACCATCCAGGGGCAGTAGCTTCACTGAGGACACACCTCCCTAGCACCACATCTGCTGGGGTGCTCCACCTTCTCCTGCCCAAGGCCCCTGGCCACAGCCCTGCACTGGGCACTCCAGCCCTCAGCGGTGTAGCCCACACCCCAGGGCCAGCCCCGGTGTCCACCCTGCACACCGACTGCCCTTTACCCACCCCAGTTCCTCCACTCTCGCAGCTCTGGGATTTCGAGGCTGAGACAAAGCCACTGCTTCACCTGAACTACCTGCATGCAAGCAAGAACAAAGCCAGGGGCCTCCCTGCCAGGAAGGGGACAGGCCTAACCTAGGCCTTGGGGGAAGGGGAGGAGGCTTCCCCAGGGTACTGCAAAAGCCAGGGGGACATGGCAGAGCCAAGGCCCACTCACTCCACCCGCACCAGCTTGGGCAGACCTAGGCCAGTGTGCTGGGGGTAGAGCAGAGGCCCTAGTGGGAACCCCCAGTCAGGACCCCAGCAGGAGCCTGCCATCTGCATCCAGGGCTGCAGTAGGCTCCGGAGAGGAAGCCAGGGCCAACAATCTGACCACCCAGCCCCAAAAGCTTTCTCAGGACCCAAGGACACACACAAGAACCTCCCTCTGACCCCTAAATGGGTCAGGAGGGGACGCAGGAAGCTCTCCCTGAGTCACCAGGCACCGGCAGGGAGTCTCTTCCTAGGGCCCCTCCCCTGCAGAAAGGGCCCTGCAGCCAGGCCCAGGCACTCCCTGGTGTCTTGTCCAGGGGCCTGGCTGCCTCCAGCCAGGCCCACAAGATGCCACAGGCTGGGTGCCCACCACTCACGCAGGAGACACAGGGCAGCAGGCAGCCCAGCACACTATCCCCAGGCCTGCCTGCACAGGAAGCCCTTGTGCCGGTGCCAGCCACCCCCACCCCCTTCCTGGGCATCCGCTCCAATCCCAGAACAAAGGCAGCTGGCCCAGCCCAGGCCAGCTTCCTGGTGAGCCCCGGCCCCAGCCCAGGGCCAGCACCTCAGCACAGAACCCCAGGAAGACAGCCTGGAATGGGTTCACCTGCCCCACCAGTTGGGTTCACTGGGGGGGGGCAGCCTGTGGGCGGGCAGACAGGGGTCTCTGTGGGTCATCCACGCAGACATTAAAGGGTGCACAGAGGGAAGGAGAAAGGTGTGGAGGGTCTCCCCAACGCATCATTTTACAGTTGGTGAAACTGAGGCTTGGAGACACAGGGTGTCTACATGGTGAAATCCCCTCTTCGCTCAGGATAATGTAAAAGCAGGCCTCCTCTGAGCCCAATTTACAGATCGGAGACTTAGGGTTTATATCTAGACATCCCCCAGGACCCTCGCGCACTCACAGGTGGGGTTCTCAGAGGAAGCTGGATTATGGGGAGTCAGGTCTGCCTGGCCTGGAGGCGGTGGTTGTGATGGGAAGAGGGGCGTGGCCTGGCAGGGGCAGCTCCCTCCCTGGCTCCTCCCTTCCCTCCCAGGATGACCCTCCTGCACCCCAGCTCTTCCACCACACTGCTGAGCACGCAAGCACGGAAGTTTCTAAATCACGTGGGCCCATGTCCTGGCTGCTCTGCTGTGCGGTGGTCTCTGTCCCTTTCTGAGCCTGTATCCCCATGTAAGCCACGGAGGGGAGGTGGTAGGCCTCTCGCAAGCCCGGCTAGAAAGACAGGCCTCAAGGACAGGTCCCCTCTGTCCCCAGCTGGCAGCCTGCAGGTGCTGGGTACTTGGTCCTAGCTACAAGAGAGGCTTACCAGTGTGATGCCACCTGCTCTGCAGCCACCTTGTGGCTGTCATGGAAACCAGGTCCTCACCCATCTACCTATGTATCCTCCCACCAGTGTCCCTGTGGCTGTGCCAGAGAGGAGGGTGCCCTAGGGTCCCCCTGGTGCCCCTAAGGCCCCTGCAGGCTCCAAGGAACAGGGAGTCCTGACGGTGTAAACCAGTGAGGTGAATTTCGAGTTCAGCCCCACCCAGACCTAGCCCAGGACAGGCAGGGGCCCGAGAGCTCTAAGGTACACCCTCCTCTCCAGCCTTTCCCACCATAGCGGTATGGCCACTGCAGCAAAACCAGGTCCCTCTGGAAACCCCAGGCCACTTACTGGCACCCCCCTCCCCTGACTGCCAATCCCCCTGGGCCAGGCCTGCAGGCTGCCAGCTGGGGACCAAGGGCGCCTGCCCTTGGGCCTGTCCTTCTAGCCAGGCTTGTGAGAGGCCTCCACCACCTCCCCTCCAAGACCGTGGGTTACAGTGGGGACACAGGTTCAGAAAGGCACAGAGACCCACTGCCCAGAAGAACAGGTGGACACAGGCCTCTGGGGCTCACAGGGAGAGGCTGGAAAGGCAGGGCTGGGGGCTGTCTGGTGGTAGGCCCAGTTTTATGTATCTGCCTCCCCGGATCCTGGTTCCAGTGGGCAACAGCACTGCTGGCCCATTTAACAGGCTGGGAGCCCAAGCCGAGCATGGCGGGGGGGGGGGGGGGGGGGGGGGGGGGGGGGGGGGGGGGGGGGGGGGGGGGGGGGGGGGGGGGGGGGGGAAAGCTTCGGGGAGTGGGAGGAGGCTGTGTGGTTCTGACTCAGCCGAGTGAAGCCAGGGGCCCCTCCTCTTGCTCACCCTGGGGGCTTGCTGATCACCAGAAAAGGCCCCATCCCCAAGGTCTGCGCAGGGGCCTGGGGCCAAGGGCAGATGCCCCAGAGCTGTGGCCTGAGCACACACCTAGCCCCTAACCAGGAGACCAACCCAGAAACACAGGTATCCCAGGAATGCCCACTTCCGCCAGCCTGCTGCATTCCTGCAGCCCCTCCCACACCAGCCAGGAATTCCTTAGAGTAAACAGCAGGCACCCGCTTCCTGCTGAGCAATCAGCACCCCTCCCCACAACCCCTTCCCGGGAGGGAAACGGACCCTACCTGGCCCAGGTCCAGGGTGACGTTGACCTTGTTGTACTCCAGGCCCCGGGACAGGGGTGGGCTCTGCCACCAGCGCTCCGTGCCATCGATGGCGTTGCTCACAGGGTGTGCCTTGTTGCTGTTGGCGGCTGTGCAGATGTCACAGTACTGGCCCTGCAGGGAGAGAGGTAGGGTCAGCAGGGAATGGGGCAAGGGGACACCTGTCCCTCTGGTCACCATCCTAGTGGGCCCTAGGTCCCTTCATTCTGGCTTCCAACCACATCCCCTACACCTGCTCGGGCCTACTGCTTCCATGTTCAGGAGACAGGGCTAAGAGGGGACAGGCTGTGGACTTGGCAGGATGACTTGGGAGATAGAGGGGGACCCGATGTAAGTGGGAAAATTAAGCCCAGCCTCTCTGAGAAAGTGGTGTGACCTTAGGGTAAGGGGGATGATGCTCCAGAAGAGCTTCTGCCAGTGCAAAGGCCCTGTGGCAATGCAGCTAGAGCCACAGGGGCCCAGGAAGGGCTTGCACAAGATGGTGTGAGATGGGAGACAGAAGGAATGAAGGCAGAGCTACACATGGAGATTGTCTGGAGGGGAGGGGTCCTGACGGCCAGGAGAGCTAAGTGAGTCATATGTCCTTCCTACCTGCACCAACCTACCCCTGCGATACACCCCCCAGGTTGGTCCCCAGAGGCCCCTGGATTGGGGCCTGTCCCCAGAGAAGCAGAATTAAGCTGTGGGGACAGGGAAGGTGTGTGGGTGTGGCAGGTGAGGCCTGGACCTCCTGACTGCCTGCTTCCCAGCCCTGGGACAGGGCCAAGTCACAGCAACCCTGCTGTCTTAGTGTTCCTCTATCTGCAGAGTGGGGATAACATTGCACCTGCCTGGAGCCACAGCAGGATTAACAGATCACACACAGGGCCTGGCAGCTGTTTCTGCCGTAGATCAGCCACTTGGCGGAGCGGGTGTGGGAGGGTCCTGTCTTCCTGGGGGCAGAGGAAGCCCTAGCAGGGTCCCGGCCTGCTGTCCCTGGTGGTGGGAGGGGGGGTGGACAGCCCTAGCTGCCAGCCCACAGGCTGCCCCCTCCAAGGAAACCAGGCCTCCTGTCCTTCCACACACAAAGACAGCCCTGAAGACAGACTTGGCATCCACTGAGGCCCAGTCTGGGCGCCGAGGCTGCCCGAGGCTGCCCCACCCATCCAGGCTGGTGGGGGCCAGAGGAGGCAGCCGTGGGAGGTCCCCATTAGGTTCAGTGCTCCCCAGGCTCCTCCTGTGCTATAGCAGTGTGGGTGATGGGTTGAGGACAGAGCTAAGAGCAGGGCAGGTGTGGCCCTGCCCCTGCCACCAGGCGGAGGGCCCACAGGGTGGAACAAACAGGGGAAAAAGCCAGGTAGCCCCATGGTGGAATAAACAAAACAGGCTGACACCTGGCAGGGGGCAGGTCAGCACTCTGGGTGGCCCAAGCCAGAGGCCCTGAGGAAGTGACATCCAAGTGGAGATAGAGGGAAGGCCACCACACAGGGGTCAGGTCTGGGGCAGGGCTACCCAATGCCTCGCCCATGGGTCCTGGGTGGTGGCCCGTATACCACCCACAGCCACCAAGCGAGGGCTAGGCCAGTGGGGAGCCTTGTGGGCCACACATCAAGCTTAAGTGGAGACCAGCAAACTAGAACCCTGGGCTCCCTCGCAGTGGGTGAGTAGCGCACATGGCCCAGGGCTCAGTAACAACTCCCATTGGTGCTGCTGGCTCATGCGGTGGGGGGGAGGGCGCCTGGGTGCAGGATGAAGGGTCAAGGGTGAGCTCCAGTCTCCCAGAAACCCAGGAAGCATGTGCTCAGCTCTCACCAGGCAACAACAGGATGGTCTGGAAAGTGAGGGGGAGGGAAGGCCCTAATCCCCACTGACAGGGCTCTGAGCAGCCAGCTGACGCAGGTGCCTGGCCATGCCCAGGGCCAGACCAGCCCCTCTGCCAGGCTGCAACTCACAGAGGATAGGGCTGGGAAACCAGGCTCCCTGCAGCCCTCCCCACAGAGGGTCCTGCCAGGAGTAGAAATAAGGGGCTGGTAAGGATGTCCCTCTGATGCCTCCTGCCTGCTCCAGCCACACATTTACTGCCTGGCCCAGATGCCTACCGGCAGTGCACGAGCCCCTCTTCAATACCATCCATTGGGTCTGGGAATCCCCAGGACAAAAGGTTCCTGCCACCTTTGGGCAGTGCTGCTGGGCCCCAGGGGCAGGCTGGGCTCCTGAGTGGGGCGCAGCCATGGCATCCTGTGCCCAGTACCTCCTCTGCCACCCACCTTGCCCCACCTGGCTGGTGTTGTGGTGAGGAGGTGTCTGGGTCACAGGGCCCTTAGTGGAGGGGGTGCTAAGTGCTTTCTCACCAGGCTTACTGGGGATCGAACTCATGACCTTGCACTTACTTGCCAGGCAGCTGTTTAAGCCACTGAGCTAAATCCCCAGCCCCTCTCACCAGGCTTTCAAATGGACTCTTTGCCTCCCTGCTGAACCTGTGTGCTCAGGGCGAGGAAGCCACTGCACGCTGGCCTGGCGGAGCAGGCAATGTAGAGCGGAGCAGGCAATGTAGAGCGGCTTTCCTGGCCAGGTGAGGTGGGCGTGGCACTGCGTTTCTATTCCACAAATAAAGGAGCTTGAGGCTCAGCCAGGGAGCCACCAGCTCAGGAGAGGCAAAGAAGGGCTGTGAGGTCCAGCCACCAGGCTCCCAGGCTGGGCCTTTAAACCCACAGAGGCAGCAGCAGCCACAGAGGAGTGAGCAGGTAGCACTGCGGAGGACCCGGCTTCTGAAAGCGACCTCAGGGAAGGGTGGACTGGGGCCTCCCTGGCTAAAGAGGCAAACTCCGAACTAGGCAACAAGGAGGGGCCAGGAAGCTCAGCCAGGCCCCCTATACCCGCTGCTGAGTGACCTCCTGGGGCCTAGCCCTAACAGGGGAGAGGTCCCCTGCCAGGAGACAGCAGCTTCCCACCCCTCAGTGCCAATGCCTGTTCGAGCTGTGTGACTTTGAGCAGGTGTCTGAATCGTTCCCAGCCTCACTTTCCCTGTCTGAAGAGGGAACTGCCACCCTCACCTCAGAGGATTGCCCTAGGCTGGGGGAGAGGGGAAGCCAGCCTCCTCTGGCTCCTTCCTCCCACAGTAGCACAAGGGTGGGGTGGGTGGGGTAGAGGCACCCAGCCCAGGCTCCCTGTGCATGTCCCACTTCCTGGCTCCTGGGCCCTCCTCCACGACCCTTTCTCGGCCACTCTTCTCCATCCTAGCTTCTCCTCCAGGAAGGTGGAGTCAGGTCCCAGGAAGAGGAGGCTCGAGTTACACCGGCCCTGGAGCCCCCGGAATCAGTGGGGCGGGGTTGGTGGTATGGCTCAGGGTGGGCTGCTGGGGCGCCCCGGGGCAGATCTGGGTCCTCAAGACTTCGACTAAATCCAGAGGATCTGGACAGCCTTGCTCTCCCTGGGCAGTGCTCCCGCAAAGCCCACCTGCAGGCTCCGGTCTCAGAGGACTGGGGGAGCCTGAAGCCCAGGACCCACCGCTGGCTGGTCAGAGAGGCGGCCTCTGACTCCCAGGTGTTTCCAGTCTCAGTTAAAACCAGGGGTGTTGGCCCTTCTCCACTTTCAGAGTCCCACCGAGCTCCCGGCCCCGGTCGGGTCGCTGCTAACCCTGGGCCGCCGGCAGGGAAGGCGCCGGGCCCTCTTGCCTTCGCAGTCCCCATCCGGAGGCCAGCAGGTTCCAGCCTGTCCCGGGGGAAGGCGGAGCCGCCGGCCCTCTCCTCACGGGCCGCCGGCGCCCACGCCAAATCCCGCCCTCGCCGGGATCCCGGACTTGGGGCTCCAGGGACTGGGCAACAGCCCTTCCCGCCCAGGTCAGCGCCACAGAACTGGACCGGCGCCCGCAGCCCCCGGGTCCGTGGCGAGGACACTTTACGGACCCCTCCAGGAGAACGCGCAGTATCCCCGCCGAGCCTGGGCGCTGGGTTGGGGGGGTCCCTCCTGGTACCCGGGAGGCTGAACCCGCGGGTCCGGATGAGAGCTGGTACCCGGGCTCTCCCGGCCGTGGCGTTCCCCAGAATCGCGCTGGGCTCCGAGCGCGAGCCCGATCGATCCCCGGCTCCCGGGTCCGCGCGCACCTGTATGGTCTGGTTGGGGTCCGCGCCGGCCACGGGGCCGCCCACCAGCTTGCAGTAGAGGTCCTCGGTGGGGCGCGGGGGCCCGCGCGCCGGGGCCTCCTCGCCGCAGGTCGCGGACGCGGCGATGCGCGCGCCCTCGGCCAGGTTGAAGTAGGGCGGGTGCAGGCTGAAGCCACCGTCGCCCGGGGCCCGCGCCCGCGCCGCGCCCAGCAGCGCCAGCCCGGCCAGCAGCAGCCGCGCCGAGCCCCGCGGGTCGCCCGCGCACCGTGCGCTCCCCACGCGGAACGGGACGCCGCGCTTCGCCATTTTCCGGCTCGCGGCCGCGTCTCCGCGTTCCAGGGACTGCGAGCCGCGGGAGCCGGGTTCCGAGCTCAGCTCGCCCCGCCCGCCGCGGACGTCAGGCCCCGCCCCGGCCCGCCCGGGAGCCCGCGCCCCGCGCCCCGGGGAGGGGGAGGGGGTGGGGGAGGGGAGGGAGGGGGAAGGGCCGCCTTAACTCCTCAGACCCCGGCCGCCCTGAAGGGCACCTGCTGGCCCCGGGCCCGGCGCTCCACGGTCCCTCGTGGAACTCTCGCACTCCCCCGGCCCTCAGGCCCCCAGCGCACCGGCTTGCTCCCCCCCAGCCCCGCGGCTTCCCTTTGTCTCCCTAACTTCTGGCACCTTCAGATGCCAGCGACCCGTCCCCCCTCCAGGTTGCGGCATTCAGGTGGAAGTGGGGGGAAGTGCGTTTCTGGTGCTCGGCGTAGCCGTTTAGGGGCGCCCTGGAGGGACCCGCCCCCGGGGGCACAGTGAGAGCCCACTTGGGGACCCCCCTACACACACACACACACACACACACACACACACACTTCCCTTGGGAGCGGGTCAGATTTATCCCTTCTGGCTCCTGCCTGCCTTAGTTGGACTTAAAAACATTGTACTCTCGAATCGGGGAGAGGCCTCGGGGATGCTCAAGGCTCCATGGGTCAGACGGCTCCAGAAGAAAGGTCTGGCTCCGCTTTCGCATCTGTTGGTGCCCCCGTGTGCCCGGAGCACCTGCGGGCCGGACAGGTGCTCAGGGCCACACCCCTGCCTGGAGAGGCTCCAGCACCCTGGGGACGCAGCACGGACCTAGCGGCCGAGCTCAGGACTGATCCTTCGTTTCTGTTTCGAGGCGACTTGGGCCCCTGGGTCTCCTCCCCTTGGGTCCCGGGGCCAAACTGGCCTGAGGGAAGCCATGGGGTGGGGGTGGGGCCGCAGCTGCCGGGCTGGCAGGTCCTCCAGCCTGTGAGCGCGGCCAGCTGGGTCCTGGTCCCACGCGAGCCTTGGGGCTCCCGTCTGCAGGGACTTCCTGGACGGCCGGGGCCAGTGGGTTCGTGGGTACTGGCCAACAGGTCCTGATGGGCCTCAAGCCTGCAGCTTTCATCAGTAGGCTGCACCCTGGGCACTGCTTCCCGGCCGCCGGCAAATCTCAAACCCCGAGGCTCTGGGCGGCTCTCCTCGGAGTTGGGAAAGCGCTGAAGGATAACCGACTCCTTCCACTTCCCTCCCCCGAAATTCCTGATTTCAGGGTTGGTTCTCCAACCTAAGGGAGGGGCAGTGACTGCAGATACCCTTTGCGCAAGGTTCGTGTGGGGGAGGGGCAGCCCGAAGGTGGGTGGGAGACTTCCAGGAGTCCCAGAGTCGCTAGAGCTGATTTATGACCTGGAGGAGGGACAGCTGGGGCGGCAGCAGCCCCAAAATGGGTGACTGGCCAGCCCGGCCCTCCTCGTTTCCCGGAGGTCCTCCCCACCACGCAGGCAGGGCAGTGTGCTCTGGCCCTGGTCCCCTGGATAGCTGGGGATCCTGACATCCCGAGGGACCACAGGCTGAGACGCCCCCTCTCCCCAGAGTCTGGCGAGGCTTCTGAGAACCTGCTGGTTTTCTCACAGTCACATTAGGCAAGGTCCCTGGAGCAGAGGTTGGGCCAAGGGCCCACTGAGCCCCCTTGTGGCCAGGCCAGGCCAGGCCAGGCCAGTTCAAGACTGCGGTCCCAGGGCACTGGCTGGGCAGGAGGAGGGGCGGCTGCTGAGAATGCGCTGAGTCAGCCAGGGCCTGGCACCCAGAGGGTTAATCCTGGGTTCACTGCTTCCCAGCGACAGCTGCCCGGGGAGCAACTGGCCTCCGGCAGGGTTGAATGCAGTAGGCAGAGGACAGAGTGGCACCAGGGCTGGTTAGGCATCCACTCTGCCCCCCTCTGCATCGTGCTGGGGAGGGGGCAGCAGATGGGCAGTAGGTGCAGGAAGGTGGGAGGGGTGGGTATTCGCCTCTGCACACCCTCCCTCACCCCCTTCTGACCGGTCGGGCTCCCCACAGCAGTCACCAGGGCCCGTGAGCAGCTCTTCCTGTCTCCCTGTGACTCCAGGCTATCCAGCCATCACTCCCTCTTCTACGTGGGGAAACCCAGTCACGAGGACAGAGTCCAAGGGAGCAAGCAGCTCAGTCATACCAGGGCGCCCCCCCCCCACTCCTTTGGCCAAACCCACAGACGAGGGATGTCCAGCCCGGAGTAGGGGCAAGGAGAGGGCACTTAGGAAGCAGCTTGTTCTCTGTCCTCCCAGGCTCTGCCACCTGTTTGCTGGACAACCCTCAGTCCCCACCCAGCCCTGGCCTCAGGGTGCCAAGAGCCTGGGGAGCCATGAAGAGTGGCAGTCCTGGCAGGGAAGGGGTCTGGCAGATGGTCCCTAGCCTTGGCGCAGAGTCCCCTCTCCACCCAGGTAGCCCCTTTGTGGTGCCACAAAGGGGCAGCTGAGGGGACAGTGCAGCTCAGGCACCTGACTCAGGTGGAAATGGCCTTGGCCTCCAGAGACTGGAGCTGTGCTGGGGACGCAGGGTGCTTCTCACTCCTCAGTCTGCACAGAGCAACCGACCGACCGCAGAGCCCTGGGCAGGTTCTGCACCAAGCTTCCGGTGCTCAAGGCTCCAAGCAGGTGCTCCCCTGTGCTCGGGCTCTGGAAGTGGGGCTCCGGCTGCTTCCTGCTGTGCACTGCAGCCCCAACCAGCAAAGGGGGCTATCCCAGGGCTCTGACTTTGGGCCGGAATGTTTGCACCTGGGCGGAGGGTCTGGGAGACTGCAGCCCTTTGTCAGGGCCGCCCTCTTGTCCTTCTTGGGAGCCAGAGTGAGAACTGCTGCCCAGGTCCTTGGAGCAGAGGAATGAACATGGGGAGCCAGCACAAGGCTGATTCTGGCAGCTGCTGGGGGTGTGCTCCGCACTGTGCTCAGAGAGGAGGGCAGACTTGCACGACACCAGGAGGACCCTCAGCCCAGAGACCTCTTATTGGGCTCCTGAGCCCAGTGGGGCAGCGAGAGTCCCCGGCCTTGCTGAACACTGCTTGGCCGAAACATGCACGCACCATGGCCCTCAGCTGACATCACTACTGTGGGGGAAACCTGGGGCCCAGGAAACGGGGCAAGGGTGGGGCCTGCCTGGCTGCCTGCCCCTGCCTGCCCTGGAGCTTCTCTCACAGGGCACGAGCCCAGTACCCTCAGCAGGCTCCAGCTTACTCCTCTACCTTTGCTTTCGTTTTTTGTGTTTTGTCTTTTTTGAGGCAGGGTTTCTATGCAGTTCAGGCTGCCTTGAGCTCACTTTATAGCCCAGGCTGGTCTCAAACTCAAAACGATCCTCTTGCCTCAGCCTCCTGGGTGCTGGAATCACAGGTGTGAGCCACCACGCCAGCTTCTACCTTTATTTCTTTAATTCTTTCTTTAGTTCACTGTTTCTCTTTTTTTGCCCCCCCTTTTGAGACAGGGTCTCCCTATGTAGTTCAGGTTGGCCTTGAACTCACTATGTAGCCCAGGCTGGACTTGAATTCCCAGCAATCCTCTTGCCTCAGCCTCTGTAGTACTGGGGTTACAGAGGTGTGCCAACACACCTAGCTCATATTTCTGTTTCTTTCTTCTCTTCCTCCTCCTTCTCCTCCTCCTTCTTCTCCTTTTCTTTCTCTCCTTCTTATCTCTGTCTCTGTCTCAAATTCCTTCTTCTTCTTTTCAGTACTACAGCATGAACCAACCCAGGGCCTTTGCACTGACAGTGTTACCTTCCTCTAGCTGAGCTCTAACTGGCAACCCTCTGGCCTCCAACTCCCAGAATGCTGGAATTACAGGTGTGTGTCACTGTTCAATGTCGCATTGCTTTCAGAGCCTTGGCTGTGGGCGTCCTGCTGAGACCCTGGCCCCACTTAGCCACTGTTTTATTACAAAGGCCGAATCCAGCCATCTGTCCAGGTGGAGAGTGGGCTACGTTTCCACAGCAGCCTCAGCAGGCCTGGCCAGGGACAGCTGCTGTCATGCAAGTCAAGGCTGGGTGGGTGGACAGGTGGCTCCAGGTACGAAGAGAGTGGGGTGACCTGGCCTGGTCCCGTCCTCTCCACAGGGATTCCCAGGCTCTCTCCCCACTTGGCTTTCTTCCCTGCGAGACTTAGGCATGGCTTCATCTCCGCGCTGGACAGAGGGGCCAGGCCACATCTGCACACATGTGTACCTGGGCGCCCACATGCATGTGCTCAGGGGGCCTCATCGGTGTGACGGTCAGAATAAGAAGCCCAGACGTCCCCCTCCTCCAGCCTTAGCTTGTTTGTCTGAATGTCCCCAGCGGCTTGTGAAATTCGCCATGAGCCGGTGACTCCGAAGGGTCCTTGTCCTCAGGCTGTCCTGGATGGACCCCACTGGGTGCTGGGTGCTGAGTGCTGGGTGCTGGGAACTGGGAACTGGGCTGAGGAAGACTGCTGGACCCTCCCAATCCCCAAGGAGCTCATCTCCTCCTAGGATCAAAGCCAGGCACTCCCTGCAGCCCCCCACTTTCCAGCTGCCCCAGCCTGTGCCCTTGGGTGCTCCAGCCCTTTCCCACCTCTCTTGTTTGGGATTGGCCTCAGCCTTGTTACCCAGAGACCTGGCCCTGGGCTTCGTTGGCCCCTCGCTGGTGAGTCCCCTCAGGAGTCCGCCTGGCCTGGCTGTCTGGAGCACTCCATCCACCCTTCAGCCTTCAGTCTGAGCTGTCTCCGGCTCTGTTTTTTGTGCCCCACAGCAGAGCAGGCAGGGAGTTGAGCAGGTGAGCAAGCCTCTCCCTCAGGCCTAGACAGGAATAGTTCAAGGGAAGCTCCCGGCCTCTCAGTGTTATCCCCAAATTCCTGCTCTTCCATCCTCAAACTTGCTTCCCAGCTGGCCTGTAAACCAGGGGGAGGTTTCACCCCCAGCAGCAGGCCGTGGGGGCGGGGGGCATGTGCAAAGAAGAGCCATGTCCAGGTGAGGCATCTCCCTGCTACCTCCACTGCCGAGGGTCCTCTAGGACCCAACCCTCGCCCAAGGCGTGGACCCCAGCCAGAAAGGGCCAACCTCCCAGGCCCACAACTGGTGGGGAGGGGACGAGTGGCCAGGAGCCCTGGACAGACACAGAAGGAGCTGATCCTGGCAGGGACCAGGCTGCTTCTAAACCCCAACCCAAGTCAGGGCCCTGGGAGCGCCTCCCAGGGCCTCGCTGGCTGTGGAGTTAGGGCTCCTGCCCTCCTGCCTGGGGAAGGGCGGTGACCAGCACTGCTCTCTCCACGAGGCTGCAGCACCTGTTTTTATCCTATTTAGCTTCGGTCCCCCTGCCCCAGTCCTTGCCCACTCCAAGACCAAAAAACCAGCACATCCCTGCTGCAAGACCAGGACTGGGCAGCTCTGGGGAGCCCAGAGGCCTGGACCCATGGGGAAGACCAGAGGGCCTTCCCAGCAGAGTGCAACCTCGTGCTGAGCCCCCCTCCCATGGGGCTGAGGCTGCTGCAGGCACCTCCCCCATCCCCAGCCTGGCCAAACCCTGGTTCCCACAGGGAGCGGGGTGGGGGTGAGGGCTCCGAGCTTCTGCAGGAGGTGCCCACAGGCGGCCTTATATGGCCAGCAGGCCTCGAGGCCCAGGAGGAATGTTACCCCCAGACGGGCCCAGCCAGCAGAGCCAGCCCAGGCCAGACCCTGGAGCTGCAGCCTGGCCTGGGCCTGGGCTTGGGAAGCCGATGGCCTGCAGTGTTCCATGGACAACAGTCCCTTACAGGAAGCCAGCCTGGGACGCCCCTCTGCACCTGTGGGCAGCTGGCTGGGGCCCTGGCGGAAGGGAGACACCTGCTGCCCAGTCCCTCCTCACAGCGGGCGAGCAGCTCCCCTACCCAGGCTGACGCTCCCTCGCTCCCTCACCAGTCACGCACAGGAACCCAGGGGACAGGCTCCTGGGCCCAGCAGCCCCTGCTCTATGCCGCGACCGGCCGACTGGGCCCCTCTGACTTCTGCCTCAGGTTCTCATTCTCTGGCTGCTCTCAGTTTCTCTGTGTCTGCGTCTCTCTGCCAATGTCCCTTTCTTCGTTTCCCCTGCCAGCTGCCCCTGGGCTGCCAGGCTCATGGGTGGGGTCCTGGTCCCCACAGGAGGGAGCCAGCAGTGGAGGAGCCCTGCCATGGCTGGGCTGGGGAGCTGCCAGCTATTGAAAGCACAGATGCCAAGGGCTCCCGAGGTGACAGGCTTCTGTTCTGCAGCTGCCACAGGGCCCTGGGACTCGCCAGGGGTGAGGAAGTGCCTGCCCCTCTCCCCCGCTCAGGCTGTCGCCTGCTGGGCTGCTCCCCGGGGCCAGGCCCTGAGATGCCTACAGGAAGCTGTGGCTGGGCAGGGAGGCCACTGAGCGCTGCCCGCTGTCTGCTTTGCAGGAGGGCTCAGGGGGCCTCAGCGAAGTGCTGCTCCTACTTACAGAGGAGGAGCCTGCGGCCCGGAAAAAGGGAAAGAAAAGAGCGGGGCCGCCGGCTGGCTCTGGCCCCTGTGGCCCGGGGTGGGCAGCATGGGCAACCCCTGCCCTGTCCTGCTTTTCTGCAGACTACACGTCTACCAAGCTGGCAGGGGCTGCCGATCTCCCCCTGCAAACTGACTCTTTGTCTGGATGCGGCTGTGGTCCCTGTCCTGGCCTGGAGTGAGTCAGCTGCACCTAGTGGAACAGGAGACAGGGACAGCAATGAGGAAGGACACCAACCTGTGGTCAGTCCCAGGGGGCCATGCTGCCATGTCAGCTGGCTGCTCGAAGGCGAACTGTGGTCCTGCCTGGCTGGACGCCCTGCAGCTGTCCCTTCTGCCCTGCGGTCAAGGGCTTCCCACGGCCCCCCGACCTGCCCTGCTCTGCAAGCCCAGCTCAGCACCACAGCCTACCCAACAGCTGCACTTGGCCGGCCAAAACACCACTGCGCCCCCTGTGTTCCTCCTCTATTCATCAGCTGTATTTTATTGTGTCCACACCTGCCCCTGTGGCCAGGGTCACTGATGTCCCCACCCTCATGCAGTGGGATGAGGGCTAAATTCTCCAGTTGACAGTGGAGCTAGGTGTAGTGGCAATCTCCTGGAATCCCAGCACTCAGGAGGCTGAGGCAGGAGGATCATCATGAGCCACCCTGTGATAAACAGTGGATTTGAGGCCAGCCTGGACTCCACAGTGAAAAAAAACTCCAAATTCTCCAGTTGATAATGGTGGAAAAACTCCTGAAATGAGCATTTTCTGCATTCGAAGTGCGTTAGGCAGCACAGTGGACCAGCTGACGGAGGGCAGTGCAGCCTGGGGCTCTGCTCTGTGGAAAGCCAGGCGCCCCGGCAGCAGCACAGGGCAGTGTGCCTCAGGCAAGCATGGAGCAGTTGCTGGACAGCAGTGGCCGGCAGCTGAGTACCCGGCCCGGAGACCTGTGCCCCACCTGTGCCAGGCGCTAGAGACCTGGGGAGGGTACGGGGCCAGTGGGCGATTTGGCCGCCTGAGCTTCACAGGGCCCTCCCAGGCGCCTCCTGAGCAGAATCAGAGTCAGGAGCATCACGGAGAGGACGTGGGGACCAGGCCTGCTCTGGAGGACGTGTGAGCGGTGCAGCAATGGCGGCAAACAGCCTGGCGTCTCCTCCGATGACTAAACCCAGAGTCACAGTGACCCCGCTGTCCACTCCTGGTCACTGCCTGGAAACATAAACCTGTGAACCGCAGAAATGTGTGCCCTGATGTCCACCGTGGCGCTGGTCCCTAAAACCAAAGGGTAGAAGGAGCCCAGGTGTCCACCAGCTGCTGAACAGATGGGAGCTGAGGTCAGCCCGCTCTGTGGGGTGGGGAGGACCATGATGACCCTGGGGGGGTGTCAGAAGGAGGCCAGCTGGGCCAAGGCCAATGGCCAGGCTGGATCTTGGAGCTGGCAGGGGGCCACGGAGGCTGGCTCAGGCAGGCCAGCTCCCAGGGCCTGTGGGCCACCCGCACAGCCTGCCGACACGGGCTGGGCCCCGTCCCTGTGCATGGGGAGGCCTGCACCCACCTTCAGAGCCACAGTGAGCCCAGCACACCTCAAACAGAAAGCCTGGCATGCAGGACCCCACTGCATCCCCAGGAACTGCTGGGGAGGGCACAGCCGCCTGTCGGCCTCCAGCCAGCCCTGCCATCTGGTCACTCTGCAGCCCTGGGGCCTGGCTGTGAAAGCTCCTTCCCCACCCTGCCACATCCCACAGGAGCCCTGATGGGGGGAAGGGGCACCTAGGGTCCCCTGCATTTAGGCTGCAGTGACATTCCAGCCACTTCCATCTGTTGTCCCCACAATCTCACAAAGGGGATTCCAGAATGCTGAAGGTGGGTAGGATGGCTTTGGGAATGTGCCTGCACCTGCCACCCCCAGAGGGAGGTCGCCGGCCCAGGTGGCTCCCACAGGGCCCAAAGTGCCGGCCCAGGGCCAGGCTGGGAATAGAGGGGTGGGCCGGATGAAGCAGTTCCAATCCCAGCTGGGCCCGCTGCCCATGTGGAGGGACGGGGAGGGACTCTGCTCCAGGTCCCTACTTGCCCTGAGTTTCAATATTAACAAAAGATTTGTCCCGTAGCTCTGTTGGGGAAGTATCTCCAGGGAATATAAACACACAGAGACTTAGAATGCTGTCAGCAGAGCAGAAGGCAAGGGGCCTTCCAGCAGGGGGTCAGGTGTCCTGCAGCACCAGGCCAGGGGCTGGGAGCTGTGGTGCTCCGGGACTCGCTCTCAGAACCCAGGGTGAGGAAGGCAGGAGTAGAAGCCACTGCGTCAAACCTGTGGCCACGAGGACAGGGTCAGGACACCCCACCGTCCACCTCCACCTGCTTTCATGTCCACTGGGGTCTGCTGTGTGATCCCTGGCCAGCCGCACCCTGAGTCCCTGGGCGTGGTGGCAGAGCGTGTTTCCTGCCTCTGTCTCCATCCCTGACTCGGGTGCTCTGGCTCAGCCCAGTGCAGTGCCCACCTCTTGTGTAGTACCCAGAAGCCACTGGGCTGGCCCTGCTGTGTCCCTGGCAGGTGCTGGGCAAGCACTTTGTGGGGGTTGGAGAGGCACCAGGGACTGCTCTGCAAGAGGTGGCCTGATTCCGAGGCACTGGGTGACCCTCACACTGGCCCGGCGAGCTCTGCCCACTGCCCAGCTGGGCTGGAATCTCCCCGCCCTTGTCCGCCAGGCTCTCCTTCCTGATCCCTAGCTGTGTCCTCTTGGCAGGACATGTGACCATGCCAAACCCCCAGCGCTGACCTGCATGTCCTCGGCTCCAGCTCAGCCCCAGTGGACAGAGGCTATCTGGGTCCCTGGGAGGCTGGCGGACCTGGGTCTCCCCTAGCAGGAATGTGCTGTGCTTCCATGCTGCCCACCTGTGTGTAGGAATGTGCCTGGCTGGGGGAGGGGAGGTGCCCTCCTGGAATTCCCCAGGCCACCTGGCACCTGGCTGGTGCCTGATCTGCCCACCTCCGCCTGCCACCACACACAGCCAGCACAGGGTGCACGGGTGACAGGTGGGGAGAGACAGCTACCTTGGGTCTGCTCATTGGAAGGTGACGCCGCTCCTCAGAGGGCCTGCCTCAGCTACCCAGCCCTTGAGCCAGCCACCACCATCAAGACCGCCCCCCGGGGCCGGGGATTTAGCTCAGCAGTGTCAGCACCTGCCTGGCCAGTGTGAGGCTGTGAGTTGGATCCCTGGTACCAAAAAAAGAAAAGGAAAAGATGCCTCCCAGGGTAAGGTACTGCTCAGCATGCATGTGTCGGCCCCGCGACCGGCCCCAGCACCTGCAGTGCAAAACCAGAGCAAACACGAAAACAGCAAGAACACCCTGGGCCCCAAAGGTGCCCATAGCACAGTGGCCAGTGCCTCTGCTCCTGGCCCCTGGCCTCTGCTCCCTGGCCCCTGTTGTGACAAGCACAAATGTGTCCTGACATGTCCTGGGGACCCTCCCTGCCTTAGACCTCCTAGCATGCGACCTGTCCTGCACGGTGTGGTCACTTGTGCCCCCCACAGGGCCTGGGCGACAGTGCTCAGTGAGTACCTGTGGAACAAACCCACGATAGCCAGCTGGTGGGCAGGAGTGAGCCTGGTCCAGCTCAGCCCCTTCCTGCTGCAGAGCCTCTGAGCTTCACTGTCCAGGGGCAGCCCTGGTGCTGGCCGCTGCCTGGCTGTGTGGCCCCGCAGGGGAAGGGCAAAGCATCTGCAGGAAGCAGAGGCCCAGGGGGCACGAGGTGGCGGTGGCACCTTGGGTGAGGTGGTCTCAGGGCCAAACTCCTGGACCACAGCTGCCCCTGCAGGTTCCCAGCAGCATGGCCAGGTGGCGCGGCAGTGTCCAGCCAGGAGTGTGGCCCAGGCCTCTACAGGGCCCCTGGCCCGGGGCTCAGGCAAATGCTGCCCAGGCCAGGCCTCTGACCCCTCAGAGATATCCACAGGAGGACAGGTCAGCACAGGTGTGGCCCAGGGGCCTTGCCCTCTGGTGCTGTGGGCACCAGACCCAGGGCTCCAGAGCCCGGTAGGGTAGGAGCCCAAGAAGTTGGGGGGGCACTTGCCGAGTGGGACAAGCCCAGGTGACTCACCTGGCAGGAATTCAGGTTCAGTCACTCCCCCACCCCCGTGGCTTTCAGAGGGAGCCCAGCAAGCACCTGCCTCGGGACACATCTCACCAGCTGCCACACCCGCTGGCCTGGTGCTCACGGAAGGCCAAGCCCCGAGGAG